>JAHZNJ010001406.1:0-11923 GCA_027744475.1 Lepidocyrtus cf. sotoi NNG-2020 | reverse complement strand
TAGTGTAGTTGTGGAAGAAAAAACATACCGAAGCTAAACTCATCACATCTCTGTCACGTTCTTTCTACAGCACAAAAACATTCTCATCTCTTCTTCTGCTTCTTCTTCCTTTTTTTATATTTTCTAGTGATATTGCTTTGCTTTACTTTTACTTTGCTTTATGTTGATGATGCCGATGATGATTTTGCTGTTGCTGCTGTGGATGATGCGTTGTTGTTGTATGCTTACGGGTGGCTTCTCTACTTCCCTTCTTCTCCATTGTTTGTTTAGAGCCAGACAGGCCAGAAAATAAATGCAAAAACGAGGAGAATAATGGGATGTACAAACAAGATGATGTTTGTATTTCCACTATCGCCACACTACCACCTACAACGCCAGTTTGCAATATGTGTCACAACAACAACCTCAGCAGCAGCAATAACAACAACCAACAACGGGACTAGAAGCAATAACACATAATATCCGCCTTCCTTTGTCATCCTCATATCTGCTCAACTCAACAGAAATAAATAGAAAAGTGGAATAAGGAAGAAGGAAACCCCATGTTTTATGCAACAAACGAGATAGAAAACATAAAGCAAGCAAAAGCAAGCAGTGGTAGTTGTCTGTGGATGATGATGATGATGGTAAAAACATTTATCCAACAAGAGTCTTTCTCTGCCTTAATCACAATCACAGCAGAAGACAACAAGAATTCTTTGCTTGACGAGCAGCAAACGAGGCTGCTCTTACTCTGCTACTACTCTGCTTCTCCAGTCGCAGTCAAGTCACTGACTACCCACTATAAACATATTTTCTACGGTCATGTTATTGTTTGTCTTGCTTTTGTCGTTGTCATCATCATCATCATCATGCTCCACATCAACATGTTTTCTGCCTTCCTTTCTCCTTCTCCTTCTCTCTCTGGGTGAAATAATATTATGGATTTTGTTCTATCTCAACTCTTTTCTGCTTCTGGTGTGCTGCCGCTGCCTGCTCCATTTTCTTTTATGCTTCCAGTCAATAAGCCATGTATGAAAATGACAGTGCAGCGGGGGAAAGTGATAAGAGGGGAACGATGAGGATCGAAAAAAAGAAGATCATCAGCATGAGAGTTAAAGTGGAGAGAGAGTGAGAGAGTGGAGTTGAACTAGTTTTTAGAATGAGGAGAATTGATCCATCGCTTATTGAAATGGAACGAAGTGTAATATCCCCCCGTTTAAAAAGCAGAACAAGACCGTTTTTCGTTTTTCTTTCATGGAATCTTTCAAGTACACACACTACACTTAAGTAGTCATATGGATGGATGGAGAGAGAGGGAGAGAAAGAAGAGGGAGGAATGGAATGGAATAGGTCGGGGAGAAATTGCGAGGATGCGATGCGAAGATGCCGTTCGAATTCCGTTCTCTGCCATTGCCTAAGCAAGCAAAGAAGCAAGAAAGAAAAAAAGTGAAGCATCTCCTCAGCCCTGGTACTCTTATGGTGCTTTTTTTCTTTCTTACTCTCTCACTCTCTCTTTCTCCACTTTACTTGCTTCCCAATCTATGATCAGTTCAGTTCAAGAGAAGAAGTAAAGTGAAGTGAGCGGAATGGAGTAGAATGACAAAAGAGACAAGAAAGACGTCAAAAGAGGAAAAACCCGAAAATGCAATCAAAGTCATTTCCTCCAGCTGATACAAGAAGGAGGGAAAAAGAACGAAAAGAAAGGAGGAAAGAAAAAAACCCAGTTTTTCTTTTCTTTTTCCTTTTGTATTTTTTGTGAAAAGGGTTGTGTAGGTTGCTGCGGAGGTTGTAGTAATGCAGCGGTTGACTTGACTTCACTTGACATACTTTCTTTTTCCAATACCGATTAGATTTTTTAAGCAAAAGTAAAAGCAAAAAGAGGAGAGATAGTATTTTGCTTTTCTTGGTATAAAAGGCGTCAAGTCAGTATTTCTCTGTATTTCTTTGCCACTACTGCAACTTGGCTTGTGTGTCGGTGTTAAGTTAAAGCGATGGCGGCATTCACGGCATAGCTCTTCTTTTCCTTTCTTTACTACACTACTTCCTCCTCTTCACTTCCAATAGCAAATATAATTCGTGATCAGATGGGATGCGACGAGGATAAAAGGGAACATTTTCCAATAAAAAAATATTTCTCTGTGACGACGACGACGACAATTCACTCATATCCCAGAGTAAGTGCCTTCTTCCTTTTTTAGAGGGAGAACGAAATCATAAGCTTCCTACTTCTCCTTTTATTTGACAAAATTGCTTTAGCAGAGAGAGAGAGAGANAAGTGCCTTCTTCCTTTTTAAGGGGAGAACGAAATCATAAGCTTCCTACTTCTCCTTTTATTTGACAAAATTGCTTTAGCAGAGAGAGAGAGAGAAAGAAAAAATTGAATTTTTTCCTTCTTTCTATTTTTTTTTGCAAAAGACCCACTTACCCTCTACTCACTCTCAAGTCTTAAGATCAGCAGATCCTTTTCTTTTACTCGGGAAGTAGAAGAGAAGAAGTATAAGAGAATCAAATTTCTTTTTTTCGACTCCCTTTTTCTCATGTACCTAGAAATAAGTAGCATGTTATCTACGTAGTGTAGTGGGGTAATGAAATGAACTTTAGTTTAGCTTTAGCCCAATCAATGCTAAAACCTAAGCCAAACCACAGCCAAGCCTTTTTATATTAGATCTGAATTACATTTTTCTTTCAATGGGTCAGGTAAGGTCAGTCAATCTCATGTTCGAGAGAAGTTGTATCGTATTGGGAAGAGACAAGCGGCTTTTTAAACAGAAGAAAGATTATCTGAGAGCCTAGATAAGTTATTGATATTGAATATTCATAACTGGACTTGGCTTTCGTTTGGATTAGATTCTTATAAAAGGGAGAAGGAAGGAGCATCGCTGCTAACATTGCTATATAACAACAGCAGCAGCAGGTATAAGCTAATTAGCAATATATCTCTCATACTTTTATATCCGTTACACGACACTTATCTTTGCAAGACAGGCAAAATAAGCTTCACAAAATATAACAAGTTAATATGCAGCAGTTGAAGTCGAAGGAAGCAGACCAGTCGTCGACGTCGTATTATTATCGAAGAAATTGAATATCAATTGAATTGGCTGAAGCTCATTGAAGCTCACAAACTAACTCTCCTCCTCTGTACTATTCTGCATTATCATCATCATGATCAGCATCAACCGTCAACAAAGTGATTCACCTTCTCACTCAAGCCATTCATCATTTTACGTCTTTTTAATAAAGGCGATGATGCCGCCGCACCAGCCGCAATGCTGACGCAACAACAAGCAACTCTTTAGTCTTATCACACCTTAAACTGTGATTACATTACTTTGCATTTGCATTACACTACTACGAAGAAGGAAGAGAAAAAGGAAAAACTAAAAACATATTTTATTACGCCTTCTCTTTACTATCCTTTTATGCCTAATAAGGTGAAATAAAGAAGAACAAAAAGGCAGGCAGATAAAGCGATTGCGATGATGAAGGAAGAAGATGACGGTGCGGTGGTGGTGGTGTCGTTGTTGGAAAGAAATGCAATCTAGTTCGTGCGTTGCTTGCTCTCTCTCTCTCTCTCTCTCTCTCTCTTCCCCTCTCCTTCTCGTTGACTCATTCAATTCTTTCTTCATAATTTTATTTTCGCACACGACACGGATTATGATGTGAAATGTATTTATTATCGCGAAAA
The DNA here is from genome assembly GCA_027744475.1 of Lepidocyrtus cf. sotoi NNG-2020. Taxonomy (NCBI): domain Eukaryota; kingdom Metazoa; phylum Arthropoda; class Collembola; order Entomobryomorpha; family Entomobryidae; genus Lepidocyrtus; species Lepidocyrtus cf. sotoi NNG-2020. The sequence goes on along the minus strand of JAHZNJ010001406.1, from coordinate 8,253 downwards.
GAGGCATGCTATTTAGTTCAACTCAACACGGTACAAAATTTATTGCTGTGGTGGTAGTGGTGGTGTGGTGGTGCTTTGCTTTGTGTTTTTGTCTAGAGCTTAATAATAATGATGATACTTTATGAAGACGAAAGAGAAGAGGAGGAGGAGGTTCGTTTAATTTTTTTGCTTATTCATTTCAATAATATTGAATAATGTGCTTCTGCCGTTGCTAAAGACAGGGAACAGAAGGTAAATCAAATCACAGAGTAAAGTATTCCCATCACCGCACCACCACCATCACCGTAGTAAATGAAAATGATATTGTAATTTATGGAATCATTTTGTGGAATTCTGAATTGATATGATATGATATTATTATTAGGAATACTAATAAACGAGCGAACGAGAGAGAGAGAGAGAGAGAGAGAGAGAGGCAAAATTAATTCCGTCCTCATTCCAGCAACGAAGCAAGAATAACTACGACGGAGGAGCAGTGCTTGGAAAATGGAAAGGTGTTTCCCTGTCTGTCAGTCAGCTCAACTGACTAAAGAGTAAAGAGAGACCATTAATGTCCTGGTTTGCATAGGAATGCTAATGCACAAGAATCCATAACAATCTGATTCTGATCAGCCTTGAAATGCTACTAAAGATAAATTTGCAAACGCTTTAAATTAATTGTTACACCACACCACCTGATCTGATTCACTTCAGATAACAAAATATATTGCAAAATACTTCTCGGTCGGAAAGTAAGATAAATTTGCAAACGCTTTAAATTAATTGTTACACCACACCACCTGATCTGATTCACTTCAGATAACAAAATATATTGCAAAATACTTCTCGGTCGGAAGGAGATATAATTTCGCATATTAATTAATCTGATTTGAATGAAACTATGAAACAGATGGTGCATTTTCATTTATTGTGAATACATAGTTACGACAGAAACTCAAAAGTCGATAGTCAATATTGGCAAAGGTAAATTACATTTTGGGGCATTGTGGACTAACGTAATGCAAAAATGTTTAAGCTTTTTGAAATTTAAATATTTCTGTAATATGAACTACTTTTCAATTCATTAATTTTAACAAATGTTGCAAATGTTACACTGCAGGATGATTAAATAAAAATAAAACTAAATCAAAAACTATTTCGGAGAAAATATCATTACATCCTAATCCTTAGAACAAGCCAATGTCAAATTTTCTGCATAGGTAATAATAATGTTTAATATTAATATTGCAGAACAATTAAATAACCGATTGAATAAAAAGTTCTCTCGTTATTAAATAAATTCTTGACGTTAAAGCAGCATCAATCGTTGTTGCCTTGCTAAACGTAAAATATTAACTACAAAGACCTTGCAAAAACTTCAAAACTCAATTCAATATTAAATTTTTCAGTAGGTATTTGTATAACCTATATTGACTTCAGTTCGGATAAATTGAATTTCAAAAAGTGTTCGTAAAAGTAAGGAAAATTTTTCTGCATATAAACTTTACTCTTTCACTTCACTCTCCGACGCTTTAAAAAAGTGAGCGACAGGCTAAGTGAATGAATTTCCAAGTACCTCTTCTCTTCTCCTCTCTATACTGTTGTATTCTGAGAGTATCCTTTTCACTTTAGTAAGTAATGTAACGTAACAACGTCATCATCATCGCATCATTTCCATCATAACACTTTCCCATTCTTATGCCTAAACTTGTAACACAAAAATGTAGTAAAATTGGTAGCGTGATGGTGGTGCTGAAGAGGGAAAGAGGAAGTTGCATTTTAGATGGAAGTAAAAGTGGCACAAGTGTGGAAGGAAGTAGAGAAAAAGAAAAAAAGATTTTTATAAAAGTGGAGAAGCATCATCATCGTCATCAAGTAGTAGTGTAATAGAAGTGGCAGCAAAGTAATAACAAAACTCGCCTTCTTGTCTGCCAGCCTGCCTGCCACTGTTGCTTTACTACCACGGCTAAGTTGCCAGCAAGCAGCAGCAGCAGAGTTGAAGCTGTTAAAAGTGCATTGCAGAAAAAAGGCCGTAGTAGTAGCAGCAGCAACCCAGCAGAAGCGGTTGGTTGTTGTAAAGGTTGTACTTGTATTCAAAGCCCTCCTTCTTCTTTTTCGGATGGAAATTGAATGAATTTGCTGAATGCCATTATATAATAATATTTTAAAAGCCTTTCAACCTTCTACGCGACCAATTCCATATAATATCCACTCAAAAAGTCGACAACTATCAAAAATATCCAGGAATAGACTAATGCCATGGCCATATTTTTTACTGGGAATAATTTGGGAAGTGAAACAAGCAGAGAGAAAGAAAATGCATGAAAAAAGGGCAGAAAACTGCACAAAAAAAGCTGAAGCTGAGTGCATGACGGGCAAAAGCAACAACCCAGCAGTAAGTTTTGATATGAGATGGTTTGGTTAGTGGAAGATTGAATTGGAATTTGCTTTTAAATTGCCGGCGTATCCTTCTCATCGCAGCGCAGCTCACTCAACAAAACGACTCTGCGATATAAAAGCAGCCATTTTATATCTGCTGCTGAAGAACTGAATTGATGCTTTTGTTGGCATTTTACTACATAAGAGGAGAGGAAAAGACCAAGACCGGATGCAATATTATTTTTTAAGCTAGCATAGCGTAACGAAAAAAATCCTCTACAGGTGTACAACAGGCAGACAGAAAAACTAACTAAACAAGCAAGCGTCAGCGTCCAAGTCAAGTCCTCTCATGCTTAAACAGTGCGAATTTAAAAAGCTCACGTTTCATCATCAGAAAAACAAAAATACAAATAAAAATAATAAAGCAACGTAACGTGTAACGTTTTGAATGTAATGTGAGGAACGCATTTTGATATTTTATTCGAATAAAAATTGTTGTAAGGTTGAGGTGGATGTAAAGGTGGAGGACAGGAAGGGTCAAATCGAACCCACAGTGTTATCTCTTGCTGGAGATCTGCCTGCACATATGCACACATTATTAATATTAAATGGGATAATGCAGATGTCCAGTGTTTTATGTGTAGAGCTTTGCTACTTAAGCCCTTCCAGTTATATGAGAAAAGCTGCGTTGTTGTTGCTGCTATCATGTGAGAATATGCGTGAGTATGAGTATACCTGAATTTTTAATAGTAGAAAATGTGTGGAAAGGTGGGTGATTGTTTTTTTACTCCACTCTAGATTTTTTCGCTGTTGCTTGCTTGCTTGCTCAGTTTCATATCCGGTTTGTTCAGTCCTCTTCCTCCCTCTCTCCCCTTTCCATTTTATTTCTAATTCTCATTTTTGTTTTCTAGTAAATTTATCTATCTACAAATATTGTATAAAACTAAATACATGGAAAATACACAATAAGTAAGTAGATAGATAGCAAATAATGTCTATCTATCTGTGTATAATACGTTTCGAATTTGAACAAGCCAATCCTTTATTTAGCCCAACGGAAAACATTTTTCAGGTGTTTTATTTTCCAGTCCAGCAGGAAGGGAAACAGCAGCAAAAACACCAGCAACTGAGCAACAGCAGAAAACAAGCCAACCTGAACTTAATTCAACTCATTATCTATCAAGTTTTTAGACATGTGTCTCTTCTCTCTGTTCTGCATACTATTTCCAGACATAAGGAATTGATGTTTGCTCATTCAACACAGAGCCAATCATCGCATCAACTCATAATATCATTGAATCATTTCTTTAATATTTAAATTCGTTAACGAAAAACTGGAACAAAATAGCCGAGAATGAAAATATTATACCAAGACCCTCAATTCAAATAAAGCTCAAATCCTTTCAATTCTCATTTTACTGATTAGTTTTTCCTGTGTAAAATCCAACAAAAATATACATGCATACATAACCCGACTAACCAACCAACCGTACAGTACACTAATGCCCAATGTCAATATATCTTTCGCTGGATTTTACTCTTTAAAAAATAATAATTATCATTTATTATTGCCAGTTCATATTAAATGAATTATGAGGATCGTTATTCGGTTTGTTGCCTTTTAAACTTATCCTAAAAACACACCCAAATAGAAAAACTTGCCTTTAAGCTTTGCCATTTGCTTACTTCTACTTACTTGCATTGAGTAAACTCTGAACTGTGAGTTGAGCGGAGATATGACACTGTAAACTTTACATAAAACTTTTAAGTTATGGCAATGGCTTAAGCAAGAAGGAGTAAAGTGAGGAGTGAGTAAGCTTATATCACATTAAAAAGCTCTCTACTTCTGCTTCTCTTCCTCTCTCCTTTACTCTTTTCCACCCTCGCCACCACCACCACCACCACCTTACTCATATTTTACATCTTACGATATAACAACTCACTCTTTATGCTTATTATGGTCATGGACTTCTCCTCTTCTCTTCAGCAAACACACAAAATCATACAAAATTCAACTCAAAACAATATTTTTTTTCTTTTTAAAAAGTAAGTATACACACAACAACTGGTTAAAGTGCTGCTATCATTATACTTAATAATATTCCTTTTGCTATGCTGGTTACTCACTTTAATTCTTAGTCACAGTCACAACACAACAGCATTTCTTTTCTGCATGTCCTTCCTTCCCTTTGCAATGCAATGCTCACTCAACTCGTTGCCGTTGCTCGTTGTTGTTGCTCCATTGCATTTTCATATTTCTGTTTGTTGGATGAAGTTGAAGGTGGTTAAAAAGAAAACGAATGCAAAAGATAGCGAGTAAGTAGGGGCAGCAAGCAGCATCGAAGGAGCAGCAAAGCCTTTGAGTCTGATGCTGATGCATGGGATGTTGGTGGTTGGTGAGTGAGTGAGAACGAGAACCAAACCAGCCTTTCTCATAACGTGCTTGTCAGTCTAGAGTTGGGCTTAGAAGTGAGAGGTTCGTTAGTGCCGTTCGTTCTCCCGTTTCCTTCCTTTTTCATAATATGAACTGAACAAAGCAAAAGCAAACGAAGGAAAGCAGCATAAACGCTCATTTTAACTTTAACTCATTTTCATTCATTTCAACTCGTTCATTCCATTCGTGAGTGAGTGTGTAAAATAAATAGTACTACTACGATTTTGTGTTTTTTGGTTTGTTGGGGCTTTATACATATCCCCTTTTCTCTAACTGTCAGTTATTTTACCACTGCTGGAAATAATAACAACAGCAGAAAAGTTTTGTTGAATTTTGGTCAGAAGAGTAAAGAGACGGAGAAGAAGAGGAACAAATGTGAGTTCACATTATCATTATCATCATTATTATTGCTACAATTACCATTTAGCTTGGTTTACTAGCTAAGCGACGAAAACTACACAGAGAAAACGCTGTTGTTGTTACAGAAAATAAGTTTTTATTCAGTGATTATCATCATCACCATCATTATTATCATACATTGCCCCGGTGTGTGTTATATTCGTATTAACAGTTGCAGTTGTAATAATAAGCCGGTTGGTTTTAACTAATTTTCGTGTGCTGCATTTGTTGTTGATGAATACATCAGCTTCACTTCACCGTCATCATCAAAAAGTGTAGAAGTTCTGTACTTTGTTAATAATAAGAACATTTTACTACACATTTTTTTATTTGAAAACTATTTTACCTGCCCCTGCTTGCGTGGCATGCAATGCAGTCAAAAAACGGAATAAGGAAGTTTACATTTATGAAGAAACGTTGATGTTGACACTATAGTAGCAAATATATATCAAATACTGAATAATACTTACCTGTACGGAGTGGAAAAAAGTTCCCACGCAAAAACTCAGAGTTCTCAATAAATAAAATAAAGTACATATGTACGTAGTAGTACGTTGATACGTAATATCATTACAATCATCATCATCATTATTGTAGAAAGGAAAGCAGCAGCAACATCAGCAACGCAACACAACTCTCTCAATAAATAAAATAAAGTACGTATGTACGTAGTAGTACGTTGATACGTAATATCATTACAATCATCATCATTATTGTAGAAAGGAAAGCAGCAGCAACATCAGCAACGCAACACAACTCGTTCACGTTTCCGTTTTGAACCAGAAGACAGAACGAGAGAAAAAAACTTCTTTTTTGATACACTTTAATCACTCTGGTGGAGTTTATTCCCATGAGAGCTAAGACTCTTCTAGTTAAAATCTTTCGATGCGATGATATTATATACCTGTGACTATGAGTAAGCAGTAGGAGCAGCAGCAGTAAGTGTTTTGTAACTAGTGTAATATGATATGTATGTGCAATTAACTATTTAAGAGGGAGACCTTTTAGCAATTTGCAGAATAAGTAAGTAACTAAGTAAAAACAAAGTAGAAAAAAAATACTTACTACTGAAGTTTTACTTTTAAATGTTTTGAAAAAAAATTGAAAGTTTTTCGAGAAATACTAGAAAAGGAGGTAAGTAAGAAACAAATTTTATTTTCTGTGAAATGTTGTAAAATGAAATAAAATTAGTACGACGACATCACATCATAAAATTTTAGGAAATAAACTTTTAGTTTGACCGTGTTTTTTTAAAGTATCAAAAGTCATCTTCATCATCAAATCATCATCGTATCGTCACACTCATAATTATGGCAAAAATGTTATTAGTACTATCTGACTGTGACTGTGACAGTAATTTGCAAAATAGAAAAAATTCACAGCTCTTTTAGTAAATGTGGAGACAAGAAGAGAGCATTTTCTCTCTTAGTTTTAATGATAACGGCAGGAGAGCGAAATTAAACTAATTAATTGTATTTATTTTAATAAGTATCAAAAGTCATCTTCATCATCAAATCATCATCGTATCGTCACACTCATAATTATGGCAAAAATGTTATTAGTACTCGCCTGACTGTGACAGTAATTTGCAAAATAGAAAAAATTCACAGCTCTTTTAGGAAATGTGGAAAAGAGAAGAGGTGAAAAACGACAGCATTTTCTCTCTTAGTTTTAATGAGAACGGCAGGAGAGCGAAATTAAACTAATTAATTGTATTTATTTTAAAAGGACTTTTTGCCATTTTGACTCATTTCGTTGTATCATCATCATCCTCATCATAATAATCATCGTCATTTCTCAAGTGACTTTCCTGAAATCATTATCAAACTCTCAACAACTGTAAACTCAACTCAGCTATAAACTTTTTGAGATAAACAAGAAAGGTTACTTACGTAGATAGATAGAAAGTCAAAACTAGCAGGAGAAGATGAGAAGAAACTCAGAGAATTACTAATTTCATCTCATCTGCTTCGTATTATTATTATTATTACTATCCCCCTTGCCATTGCCATTACTTAAATCGTCTAATTATCATCGTAATAGTAGAAACATCAGCAGCAAAAACAGGAAAGATCTGTCTTTACGAAGAAATCATTTTGGCCCAAATTTTACGTTTTGCTTTCCTTTCTTGGAGTTGACTTGCTTTTGCTTGCAGTTGAAATTGCAATGCGATAGGAAAAGCTAAAATGTAAAGAGCCGTTATTGCATTGCTGCGTTGTCTCTCTTTCATCGTCGCGTCGTTTTGTAGATTTTTAAATACACTTTCCATTCTTAACTGTAACGTTTACGTTTTGTACTGTTCTTCTATAATAAGGATGAACTTTGACTTTTTATTTCTTCGGCATTTTCACTGTTTATTCCCACAAACTGGACAAAGAAGGTGTCATCTCAGACAGAGACACAAAAGGTACGCTGAACTGCAACTGGCATAAATATCTTTTTTGTTACTGTGAGTTTTCTGTCGTGTCTTCTTTTGCATGGCTTTTGCTTTCTTTCGTTAAAGTAAAAGTAAAGGTAAAAAGGAAGGAAGGACAATTCTTGAAGCCCAACAGGGAGAAATTAAAAGGAAAGTAGGAGGAAGGACTCTACTCTACTTTTATTTATTGAAAGTCATCACATCAGAGCTAGAGAAGGAGAAGCCTACATGGTTTAAATTTAAGCAAAGAAAGGGAAAATATTTTCCGCTTTTTATTATTCGTACTCTTCTACCTTTCCTGTATTACAATTATTATTATATAAAAGTAAAAGACAGAAGAAAGAAGCGGTCTGTTTGGTTGATGAGAAGAAGACGAAAGCTACAGAGTCGAGCAAAGCGTTCAATGAAGGAAAGTGTGAAGTGTGAAGAAAACCTCATTAATTTCAGAAGGGAAGGCGAGACAAGTTTTCCAAGAAGAATATATATTGAACTATATACATTTACTTAAGCCGCTTCTTCTTCTTAGAGAAGAAAATTGTTTGACTCGGTTATGGTGGTGGCGGGAAAGGCAGAAGATCTTCTCTTCTGCTGCTGCTAAAGACAAGACGTAGTAAAAAGCAATAGCAATAGCAAAAGACGACGACGA
>JAHZNJ010001405.1:0-15698 GCA_027744475.1 Lepidocyrtus cf. sotoi NNG-2020 | reverse complement strand
TGCTCAGATAAACAACATCTTTCTGATACACCTGAAGTTTAATTCGTAAATTAATCTTCTGTGTACCTACTTTAATCGGGATTAATCGATTTGAAAACTCTTCGAGTCTCATCTAAAGGGAATTTACTCCCATTTATTATATTTGCTCTCACCAGTGTTTCACCTCACCTCGCCGTTACTGCTCTCCCACGGTGAAATTGTCTCTTTTCTAGAATTTAGAATTTACCTTGTTGATGTACCCACGTGTCCTTATATTCTCTTCTTCTCCTTCCGTTTTTTAAATAATGGAGTCACTCTGTTGCGGATCGTACTTGTACTGAGTAGAAACAATTCTTTTTCTTACCTTTGGCTCAGGAATGTTTTATGCAAATGGGCAGTTTCTATTAAAAAGTCTGTTCTTTTTTTGTCTCCGTGGATTGAATTATGGAGGTAAGCATATTATATTATTACATAGACATGACCAGCACATTAGGAAATGGAAAATGCGTCCCATTGTTTCATATTACCCCGTCCATTATACGAATTAATCCAAGGCAAGAAGGTTACATCAACTAAAAATTAAAATGGGATTCAAGACAATTATGCAATTAAATTATATCGTGTACTTTTATTAACTCCACATCTAGCGAAAAATTTAAAAACAAAAGCAATTAATCACTACCGTACAGGTCCAAAATGTAAAACATTCAAAAGTAAACTCCTTTCTATATACAGGAAAATAATTGATTTTACTTTAACCAAGGTTCAATACAATCAAAATACATTATTTTATTGGTCTATAAATTACATGAAAGATTCATTAATAACTTTCCTCATAAAACAGGTTTCATTTTTCTCCATCAAAATGTCAGATATGTGGATGGGTTCATTGACAAGTTGTAAACGATACAAAAACATCTTTGCCCTTGCGTATACATGGCTCATTGCTTCATTAATTTCTTTCATTCTATTTTTTATGACGGAGGAGGTCGATTTCATCCTTCCTTATTACGTCAAAACGATTCGGGATAGGGAACAGCACCGGAAAAAGATGAACAGAAAGAGAAGAGAGAGAGAGCAAATCAAGTTAATGATATCAATTTGCCAGGTTCGCTGCAATTTATGTACTTTTATGAATACCCTTTCCCAGAATAAAAACGAGACCATATGTGGATTGCTCCTACCTCATTATTTTCGTGTATTTTTGAGGGAAATAGTTTTCTATCAGACCCGGAGGAACCGAAACGAAAACCAATTCACTCATTCTATACCCAATATAACGTAACAGAAGGGTATACGAGTATACAAAGATAGACATGTTCCATAAATTAAATAATCGCTAATCGCGGAGAAATTGTTTTGATACAAAAATATTTTTCATTCGTTCCACTTCCAAGTTCCAATTCAACCCTCCCTTCTTTACTTCATTCCTTTTACCAAATCATCGTTAAAGCCCACTTCTATAATTTGGGTTCTTCATCTTGAAACATTCTTTCTTATTGTAAAGAAATATTCACAATCTTCTAATAAACCTGTCCAAAATGAAGTAGAGTTAGACTCCAGCTCAGGTTCAGTTGATGTTTTCTTTTAGATGAAGAAGAAATGATGAAAATATTTTGAGTATTTCAGCAGCAGAAAGAGTAAAGGAAGGTTTTTAAGTTAAATACATGAGCAAAACGAGTTAAAATTTACTACATAAGAAGGAAGAAGAAGGCATAAGAGTAAAATGTTTTTTGGAGTAAGTATCTCCCGAGAAATGGTAGCAGCAGCAGCCGCTCAAATGTTATACACTTTCCTTATATGGAAATGTAAGAGTGAGTGTGTTTATGTGTGCGATGGTGTGCGAGAAAGAGGAAAACATTATTAGAATACAGAAAATACACTGGGGAAATAAAGTTGATGGGTTTACTTGTCCGTTTCATGACGAGAAGGAAAGAAGAAGAGGGATGATGATGATGATGATAATCATAATGATGATGGGATGGGATAGGATGGGAAGATGCATACGTACATACACTTGGAGTAGTTGAGTAGGGTAAAACGAGTAAAATGGAGTGAATCTTTTAGGTTTCTTCTTCTTTTCCTCCCAAAAAAAATATTTTACTTTACCTTCGCCGCTACTTACATCCACAACATCCGCATAAGAAATAAGAAGAAGAAGGTTTCGGTCGTTGGTTATTTTCTTTGAACTTTCCCTTCCCTTTCTTCTTCTTCCGCCTCGGAGTTAGTTTCTCTTCTTCTCCTCCTCCTTTTTGTCTTTTCAATTTTCCAGAAGAGGAAGTGCGGAATTGAATTGGAACTGGAAGAAGAAGGAAAGAGGGAAAAGATCAATACTTATTTTGTGTATTGCTTTTTAAGGATGAATATCTGTATATTGCTGTATACTTGATTCGAGGAGAAGGAACTTGTTTTCTTTAGCCAGGTAACGTGTAATTTGTGGGAAATGTTTGGGGAAAATGCAGTAAGCATTTATGTACTGAAGTGAGTTGAGTATATATTTTCTAAGCAAACCTATTTACTTACATGATCAGTGATCAACTCTATATCATCGTTTGTTTGCAGCTCTGCTCATTTCATTTCTCTCTGGTCCAATCGACAATCTTTTGGTAAACTTAATAAATTATTCAATTTGATGATCTGCTGCAATGCACTTTCCTCTTCGTAACTTTCAGTCATGCTTTTTACTTGAGGAGAGAACATATTCTCCAATTTAGTAGTAAACGTTAAACATGTCGCATCTTTCGTTCCCTTCATCATCATCGGATGAGGAATAATCATCATCCCTTTTTGAGAGGTTTTTCTATTAATGGGAGTAGCCCATCTTTTCGATTTTGTCTATTTACTAGCCATGCAGAAAAAACGTTGAAAAGCAAGACGAAGACAGAATCAAGAAGAATCAGATCAGAAGGGAGCTTACATGAGAGAAATCCTCTGGGACAAATCAACTTTGTTTGATGCGGCTCAAATAGAATTGTTGACAAGTTAGTAATAAATCCAGTTGGATCTGATAGATAGATAACCAATAAGAATTAAAGCGTCGTGGGGTTCTCATTTCTCATTCATTACATATTCAATTATCGAATGGATATTATTGACAGAGTTTTATACGATAAAACGCCAAAACGATGATTGGCGAGGAGGTAGCTTTAAAAATGATTAGGAAATACTGAAACCCCATTCAAAAAACGTTTTCATGCTCCACAAGTGCATCTGCAATGATAAATATTGTCATTTTAAACCTTTTTAAATGTCCAATTGGAATTGTTTTATTCGCACTAAACTAAAGATAAAGTAGACAGCAATTATGTCATTTAAATTTAACTTAATTTACAAAATATATTCTAGAAACATGCTACATGCAAAATCTTACTCTCACATTAGTTCATTCCGTTGGTGTTTTTTATCCTCCTCCGAATATCTTCATCTGTGGCACTCTACATGAAACATCGAAATCAGGTCATCCAGGCCGTCACGTACTCGTTATTTATCAGCATTCATGCATAATGTTTATTTTATTTTCGACATGCATGTGTACACATATTAAGTATTTGTAGGAATAGGAAACGAAGAAGAAGATTTTCTCTTCTTCTCTTCTTCCTCCTCCACTCCACTCCCAAGTTGACATCAAAAGTTTACGACACAATATGTGCATGAATTAGCAATAAAAATAAAACGTGTACAGAAAGATAATAGAGGAGAAGAGAATAAACGAGCACTTCCCCATTATTTTCTAATGACAATGAGTCAAAATTCGTTTTAAATGGCACAAAAAAGGATGAATTGGAACATAAACTTGGAGGAAGAAGAAAAGAAAAGAAACAGAAAGAAAGAAACATGGAAGAAATTAGCATCAGTTACTCCAAACTCCAAACTTATCTCTCAAATTGACTTAAGCTTCCATGTAAAATGTATTGTGCGATACATACGAGTTACTGATCCAAGTGTAAATTCATTCAATGAGAGTCCATTTCATTCCAGATTCCATTTATATTTCTACAATTCCAATTTTCCCCTCACTTTTTGAAACATATGTTTCTTCAATCTCCTAAAAAAGCTGGAGCGGAGGAAGTTAATATTGTTAAAAGTGTAAATCAAAATGTTAAGCTGGAAACAAAACCGAAACCGAAGTTTCCTTTTTATTATTATATCGAGTCGATTGCATCATCATCATCATAATATAAAAAGGAAGAATAAAATGAGGAAAATGGTGTAACTTTAACGCATGTTATATTGCGTCTAATACATTACAAGAATATTTCAAATAAAATCATTTTTATGCCCCTGCCACTAACACTAAACAGGAAAAAAGTTGGAATCAATAGCCCATGTCGTGTCATTCTTTATTCATCGGATTACTTACCCATTTAAAATAGGAAATGCATAGAAATCCAAAGAATTGTCCCCGAAAACCGATGTAATGTAGTAAAAACATCTTCCGTCGTTTCAACAACGGATGATGAGCTAAATGGATGTAAAGAAGAGAAAAGATGCGGGTAAAAAAACCCGAATGGTGTGTGCCTGTAAATTCTAAAGGGGGATACAAGGATACAGCTATGCTTAAGCTTAAACCGAGTGAGTTACGTGTATGCATGGGTCACTGCAAATGTAGGGAACATAAAAGAAGAAAAGGAAGAAAAAACGGAAATTGCATCTTGTTGCATAAAATGGGTTTCTTTTCTTCATCTTCAATGGAGGGAAGAACTTGGCTGTGTACTTGTAATGTGGTGGTGGTGGTTCTATATATGGGCAACTAAATTGATTCGCCGTTGTCACTGCAGCAGAAAAGCCAAACATGAGTTGGGCTGTTGCATTCTCTTTTCTTCTTCTTCTTTTCTTCATTTCCAAAAAATATGTTCTTCAAATTGAAAAGAATAAAGAGAAAGTGAACTGAAGAGGAATTTGATTCTCTGGGAAAAAACTGTGAAGAACTTGGCTGCGGTTGAGTCTTGATGTTGAAAGAAAAGTAACGGCTATTATGTAACACGTTTCTGTAGAAAAAGCCGCACAACGCTTGAGTTTTTGATCTTGTGTATTGTGAAGCTCGCTTTTTTCTTCCTTTTCGGCTGAATTTGAGATTTTTATGAAGCACCCGGAAATAACAGAAGAGTATTAGTCCCATTATATGATGCCGGCTTCTTTCTCAGATGTGATGTTGTAAGTTACGTAATAAGGGTGTTACCGAATATTAAAAAAGGAGTTTTTTTCTTCCCACTCTTTCTCTCTCTCTCTTCTCCTCTTTGGTTTTTTCTTTTTCTTTTTGTGTTTTACTAGAAAACCAAGAGCTTCTTTATGATGGCCATTACATAATACTACGACGAGGAGTTTTATTGTCTATTTGGCAATGACACAAAAAGAAGAAGTAAAAGAGGAGAAGGAAGCGGCTCGCACTTTCTCTCACTCTCACTCTTCAAAATCATTTCATCTCATTCCCTCGTATAAATTACGAGAATGCGTTGTTATTGGTATTACATAATAGCCGTGTAGTCGTCGTCGTACAAGTCGTAACGTTTTTTATATAGAAAAGAGAGAGAGAGGATTATTGTATTGGATAAGCATTAACTTTTCTAGATAATAGATGTGAACTCCTTTTTTCCCAAGTTTTTTTATGCTTTTGGCTTTGATGGTTTTTCTGTAATAAGTATTGCAGAGTATATTAGTGAAATCGTTGGAGTTGGAGAAGTCGCCTGAAGAAATTACGTGGCACGTGTGGAGGAGAAGCAGAAATAGCAAACACAAGGGATCAGTCATTCCATCTCATTCATTCCATTCCAAGTCAGATTTTTTTTGTTGTTTGGATTTGTTGGCTTAGCTCGTGTACGGTTCAGTCATTCAGTCATCCAGTCCAAAACTCGGGTCGGAACTGATATAAGTTTTGTGTAAAGTGGAAACAAAAAGATGACATATCCGCAAGGCATCGCTCGCTCGCTCACTATTCGTTCAAGAGGAAGTTAGATATGAATAATCTTTGTTTGCTTTACTTTGTTTTGCATGTGACAGGAGGGCAAGGCAAGGAAAGCAGGCACAAGCAATAGAAAATGAAGTATGTGTTTTGATGGATTTCGACTTTATGGCTGGATTGCATGTACTGATCGTGAACACACGGCTGGATAAATTAGGAAATGCGTAGAAGAAGAAAAAAAAGTAATTTGCTGAAAACTCACTGCCAAAACCAGCCATTTGTTTAAACAAAATTTTGTTTTCTTCTTCTGTTTTCCTGTTCGTAGTTTGTAGCTTAAATTATGTACAAAACAAGAAATCCAAAATCAGAAAGCAAAGACATGCTTAACTTCTACTTTTACCTATGTGCATGGATGATGATGATATTTGTAACGAAATTGAAATAGATATTCCAGGAAGACAAATTGAAATGAGCGTAACGTACCGTGCTTAGTGCTTTCATCTTATTTCTTTTTATATTTTTTTGTGCTAGATTCTTCATTTTCAACTTAACGTTAACCTTTCCAACCCCAAACTTTCATCAAATCAGGATCAAGACTCAGGACACGCACGTGTGTGTGTCTCTCTCCTTTGCATAGGTACGATCAGTAATATGAAGGTAGGTTAAGTACTTACAGACGCACATATTCGACCTTCTGTCTGTCTATCTGTCTGACTACTCAGAAAAAATATTTTTCAATGCTCGTGTGACTTTTACCTTTTCCTTTTCTATCCTCGTTCACTTTTCCTTTCCCCAATTTCATGCTTTTTCTAACCTGTCCTCTCCAGAAAAAAGAGCAAGAGAAAGAGATTTCAATTTGGGAAGACTGCTGCTGCTGTTGCACTGATGATGAAGATGAAGATCATGATGCGATGCGATGGTGGTCTGGTCGTCTCGTCGTCACAAGGTGAGAATATAACAATGTCTATAAAACCTTTCTTTCTTTCCTGTTTAAAGTGAGATCTTGATCTTGGCAAGTCTCTTCTGCATATAAAATTGTTAAAATGCTGCTGCTGCTGCTGAAAGTTTTCCAAAATCCGTGAAATGGAATCTAAAAGAAAGACTTTTAAGCTAAAAATTCAGTTTTCTGTCGTATCGTGTCTGTGTATGCATTGCATAATATGAGAAGTGAGTTCATTGCAGTGTAAAATCTGCTTATAAAAACGAGAAAGAAAACTCGCTAGACGTATGCGTACACGACGTGTGTCTTTCAAAACAAAGAGCATCGTAGAATAAAAGTTCAACAGCAGCAGCAGCTTAAAATGCCCTTATATATTTGACGGTTGAGAGATAACAGTTTGTTTTGTGAAAAGGAGAAGAAAAGAAACTAAAGAAAGAAATGGAAGAGGATTACGGAAATGGAAAAGCAGCAACGTCAATGTCAACTTCTTCTTCTCTTCTCTCCCGTGCAGGTGTATTGTTTCAGTTAAGAAGAATGGTTTTGTTTTGTTTGAGAAGGAAAGAGAGGAAGGAAAATATAACCAACCGTGTAAACTGTAATCTCCTCTCCGAGACAAAAAAAAAACTAAAATACTGACGAGAAATGAGTAGAAAACGTTGTTCGACGAAGGAAGTACAATTTTCACGAGAAAGCGAAAAATAAAAACCTTCAACAAAAAGAAGTCAAAGTCAAGAGCAGAAAATGAAATAAATGCGTTGATTCTTCCTAAAAAACATTCTTTTCTGCGAAGTGAAAAAATACTGCGTCGACCTTTTCCTGGTACTATATTGCTATTTCAATTCACTGATTCAATTTATTTCATCACCAATTTTAAGCTTTAACGGATAAAGTTTGAAGCTAGAGACACGTGCCATGCCATCCATCGTCTTCATAAATTCCAATCCAATTTGATGTAATTTTTCATGAAGGGAATGGAAAATAAAGTACACAATTGCGAAATCCCACGAGGGCGAGGGAATTCACATACAGTAATTTTTCGACATATTTGAGAATTGAATGCGTACACGTCTTTATTTATTAAACCTTGCAAGCAGTGAATAATTCCGTAACATCTTTTTTGTTAATCATAATTTATGCATCGATAATTAAATAATCGATCTGCACTAAACATTGAGATAAAGCAGTTCATACAAAAACCTCATTCTACAGAATACAAATACAAAGTTACGTAGTGTCTGACAAGTGACAACATAGGTCAACTCAATTAGCGTCTGTTCTTAAATTAATTAAATTTACACTGTAGACTACTGACACACCAATTTTAAAACATTTGTTTTGTAGCAATATGATATGAAGGAGTTAGACAACTAAACAGAAAGAAAGGTAACACATTTGCATGGTAGTGCTTAAACAAGCTCAATTTAATTTTTATAGCCTATCCTCATCTTATCATAAATTCACAGATGCATGAAAGAAGAATAGCAGCAAAGCTAAAATCTAAATGGTAAGACGTAAGAGTAAGAACGAAGTTTTTTCTTAAAACGATCTAAATTATCTTCCTCTAGTTATTAGTAAAGCTTGTTTTTTTAAATCTATTACAGGGTATATGTACATCCATTTTTTGTCTATTTTATAGGACCTTTATCACAGATCAAGAGATAGGGAATTAAAAGTGATTGAGTTTAGTTGGATTGAGTTTACTTTACAGTGCATTCAAAACTAGAACTTAAATTAAAAAATCGCTTATAATTTACACACGCATGAGTACTTAAGCAAGTAGTGATTTGAAATCGTATGTACACTTGGATTAAACATTATTCATTTAATTAAAATTTTTTACACTTTACTTGATCTAACTAACCACTTTTTTGCGCAATAGCATTACGTTTAATATGTGTAATATTATGAACAATTTCTAGTTTCTCTGAATTTCTTTTAATGTGGTAGGACCCTGTGAGTATAAAATAAAACATTTAAGTTTCAGTCGCTGTTTTATTTATTTATTCTTCTTTTTACCTGGGAATTGTATGTCATTGATGTGTACTTGTGCACAAGAGAAGAGATCCATCATTAAAAAAGTGTTAAACAAAAGGGTTGATGTTGATACTTGATAGATTCAACTCACTCACGTCACAAACTGCAATTCGTCATTCAGCAACAACAACACAACATAATATCACTGGATACGAATATAAGTACTAATATTATTTTTATTCTTTCATTCAGTTTTGTATCTTCTTTATTTGTTTGCTTTCATTCATACACCAGCAAACTTAGGTAAGCATATTATTATTATTCATCTTCTTTGTGTCTTGTTTCTTGACTCACGTATTAGATTAGATATGATCTTCTGTATTTTTCACAGTCTCATCGTCATCGACATTCGACATCATCATCATCAGTGAAATCTGGAAAAGGTAATGCAGGAGCTCCCAAACGCAACCTGGAGCGCCAACGAGATCAATCCACAAAGCAGGAGAGTAGCAGCAGTTGTAATCGGATTCTGTTGGTTTTGCGGATTAGCTGCACGCGACACGTCCCCACAACGGCCTGTTTGTTATGTAAAACGAAACCATGTAGGTAAACATAATGCGAAATCCAATAACTTTACACATAGAGGGAGAAAATTCATAGAATTTAACTACACTACGATAAAGAACAAGGAAATAACAAAACGATCAGACAGATCAGACTAAACAAAAAGCAACAACACAGAAATTTACTTAAATTGGTGGTGGAGGAGCTACAACAAAGCAGTGCAGTGTGCTGTGATGTGTGAGTACGTTTTGTAGTTAAATAGATAAGATTTGTTTGTTTATTTTCGTTTTACTCCGTCGTCGTTTATTTTTTGAGCGTGAATAACTACTTGTGTTACTAAAAGTAAAATAAAAGCTTTTTGATACAAATGTACCAAAAAAGGCTTAAATTGCTTACTGCTGAGTAAAAACAGAGAGGGAGAGAGACAAGAGAGGATATGACATAACAAAACCTTTCCTATTTCTTTTATTTCTTCTTACCATTGGAGGAAATGTTGAAAGCCAGAAATCCTTCAACTCCAGGCGCCACACCCCTCCTACAGGAATCAGCGATGCTTGAGAATTGTAGAACCCTTCCAAAATCCGTGTCACCATCAACATCCGCGACATCATCGTCAACAACATTTTCTTCCATCTCTTCGAAATACCCGCGGGACAATTTTAATTTCTGGTGAATGGGTTTTCCCCCTACTCCTCCGGCGGCAGCAGCAGAAGTAGACGACGACGAAGCTCTTAACTTTGACTCCAAAGAGTTTAGCGAGGGTATCTCACGAAAGATAAAACAATATCGACTTGCCCCAGAGGATGCTCGTGATAATGGAGTCGTGATGAGATAACTTATCCCATGTTCTTCCCACCAACCGTGACAAGTGTATTCTTGGAAAAGTTTAAAGAAGGGAAAGGAAAGAAAGAAATCATAATTCATTAAATTTTATTGCGTGAACGCATTTCTGGTTCCTCTTCTTCTCCTCCAATTCAAATGCTTCAAGACTTTAGTTTTAGAGTCATTCAAGCATTAAAAAAGGCTTCAAACTATTCACTATTCTTCTCTCTTGTGTGTTTTCGTTTTCCTTTTAATACTTTGTAATACTTACCAGCAACAATACCCTTTGTGGCACAATTAGACCGAAATTGTAACGTATCGTGTCTGCTACATCCTACGGTAATTGAGGTGAATCCTTCCGAACACGCCACGTCTGAAGGAATCAGGCGACCATTTCGAGACAAACCCGTCACTCCAAATCTCCCCACACTAGGGCATCTCTTCCTGGAAGGTGTAGGAGCTGCGTGAGTGGGAATAAATGCGACAAAAAAAGTTTTTCCATCAACATCAACATCATCGCACAGCAATAAATTTTCATGATTAAACTTTCTTTCCACATTTTATACACTTGAAAGATCTTAGTTCTTATTCCTCAAAGCTAAAAAGCCAAAATATTTCCGACAGAGAAGCAAAACCGAGCAAGTATAAGCAAAGGTAAGCAAAATTTATCCTAATAAACCTTAAGTTGGGCTCGCTTGCCTTGCAATCGGTTTTGCTTTTGCTTTGGCTTCGCTTAAAATATTTATATTTAGCACCTTTTCCTTTTAGAAGAGTAAAATTTTCACAAAAACTTACAGACTAGTGTGATGTAAGGCAACATGCTTGGATTGAAGGTGGAGTGATGACAAGCATCTTCTGGTCTCCTTGTTCGGGATCCCATTTGAACTTCAATGATATGTGAATCTCGCTTCATTACGTCAGCGCACATGTATCCGCTATGGCTGACCATTTTATTAAAATAAGTATAAGCATTAAATTAAAATAATGAATGAGTTAATGAACAGCAGCGGAGTGCTGGCTGTGGCAATAATTTATTCCAAATCTCGATGTAAAATGTAGCATTTTACTATTATCATCATTATTATCATAATTATCATGATTATTGCTAAAGTTTCACTGAGCATTTGTGTTGTGAGCTAACTATCTCCTCCTCATGAGATAAAATATTGCCTTCTTCTAAAAACATAAAATATTTCGCGTGTTATTATTATTATCTTGCCATATTAAGGTATGCTAATGGTTTATGGCCGAAGCGAAGTCGAAAACGAAATAGTCAAGCAAAATTGGGGGAAGAAGAAGAAGCAGCTGAAATAGCTGAATAAGAAGAAGAAGGAGTAAGAGAGTGTACTACTGTCTGGTGATTTGGTGATATATTTACAAAGCTTTTCAAAACCAGGTATCCCATTAGCACCTTGAATGATTTACGAGAATAGGTATTACCGGTTCGCTCTGGTGAAAGACGAAATAAATGAAATACCACCTCAACCGTACATTGCGTCGTACATTTAACTGCCACTTCGGCTGTGTGTATTACATAAAATAGGTATAAGCCAACGCGGCGCGGTTATTTACAACAATTTTGTATTTTCCCTTGTCTTGCATGGAATGTGGGATTGGAATGGAATATTATTATGTAGAAATAAGAACGTGCGTAATACACAAGGAAAAACATCTGAATAACAACAACGCAACAGCAAAAACGCGTGTGAGATAATTACGGTTTTGAGCTGAGTAGGCAAAAGCAATTTTCATTCACCGAATTTTCTTCTCCTTGTTTATCCTTTCCCTTTTGCAAAGACTGAGAAAGAGAGAGAAAGCTTAATGCTCGTTATAATATATAATATAATGTAATGTAGTAGTGGCGGATATTTTACAAGTTGAAAATTTCAGTAATTTATGGGACAAGAAGGGACGACGCACAACATACAACACAACGACGACGGAAGAAGGAGCAAATGCGAATGAAATGTATGTAAATTGTAAGCAGACTTTTACTACTGCTGTTGAAAACGCTACACTTGTAGTATTATGTAATATTAAATTGTTTCCTACTTTTAGCCTTTTGCTTGTCTAGTCTGGTCATAACATTTGGGTGCACGTGGTGTTGTTAGTGCTACGCTACGGCGATGGGTTATTTTGACGTTCGTTCGCATTACCCAGATGCAGAATAATATATGAATAAAATTCCCTCGGTTAATCAACCGACATTACATAATATTATCATCGTTGTTGTTGTTTGGTGCATTAGTTTATGGAAAGGATATAGTTGGTGCGGATATTCTCTAAAGGAGAGTGAAGGAGTTACATTTTACATTCACATTTACAACCAAAAATATTTATTAATCTCAACTTCAACTTCAAGTATAATCCAAAAGGCCAAGGAAGAATAAAAATTGTAGTGAATTTATAACAGAACTTTTACTTATTCGCACATTGTTTATTTCTGCATAGAAGCATTTCAAAGCTTGTTTTATTATTTTCCTAGTTTTACTTTTACTGTCGTATTTTATTGTTGTAAATTTTTTATCCACGCATTTTATAACAACGCCACCGACAAAGTGTTCTTGCCAAAACCTTCTCTAAATCAGTCTCATTTCATTTCTTCACTCAAATACGTACCTAAAATTCCATGACGTTTTCAACAGTATTTCAACCAAAAAAATGAACAGTTTTACATTATTGTAACTGCAGCAGCGGAAATAGTGGTAGAGCAGAGACAAAGACAATCAACGAGACGAGAAACAATACAATACGACACACGCACCACACCTTTTGCTTTACTTCTTGTTTGCGGAATTGAATAGTCTGCCTCTGCCTCCAACAATTCAAATTCAAGCAAGTCAACTCAACACACCGAAAAGTCTTTGTCTAGTCTGCTGCTGCCATTTCAAATATGTAAACATAAAATTGGAGCTAGGAATCCACGCTTGGATGCACAAAATCCTTGTTTCGAGAGATTCGGCGGCATCATTTCTATGAAAATTGTTTTCCATTTTCATAAAACTGCATAGAACAAAAACCTTAAGGCAAGCAGGAGAAAAAATAATATGTACCTACGTAACCACTACACCACAGAAACTTGCCAAAAAAAGTCAGATGATGAAAATGTACTTCCTCCTTTCACTCCAATTTCATTCTGTATTTTTTCCGAAGGTACACATTACATTACACATCTTCTCCACGATTTCCACTTTCCACCACCACCGCCACAACGTAAATCAATTGAACAGTAAAGTTCCATCTCATTCCCGAATTCAGGATTTTTTTAGTTGTCGTAGGCTATGGCGCAGCGTTATAGGAGCATCGAGCGTGCATGCATGCATAGCAAAATAGCTTCCGGTCGCTTACACTTCCCTGTAGGTGTACAGTATAGGTGCGTATTTTCTTCCCGTAGATGTATTTTCAATAATAATGAAACACGACGGGTAGTGGTGATGATGATGATAACGATAATGATAAAAGCGCTTAAAATTCCATCTTTATATAACATTTTCCTGCTCTTTCTTTATGCTTTAGCTGTCTACCACATTTTCTACAGCAAAAAGGCTGGTTTCCACTTTCGACAACCCGTTTTTGTGAGAACATGCATGTATTTAGTAGATTAGCAAAGCTCCGAAAAAACCCTCTCTGTGTGTGAAAAATAATACTTCTTTTCATAGTTGGTGGTGGTGAAAATCAACTTCTGCATAATATAAGTAGGGAATTGGTTTGTTATTCAAGTTTTTAGTGAAATCCGCTGAACAATGTCGTGCTACGTATTTGCGCTTTGATGCTGCTGTGCTGATGTGAGCTGATGCTTTCTTTCTCTTTCTTTCTTTTTTCCTTTCACAAAAACGGCTTTGTAAATAGCCACTTTCGAAAATTTGCATTTAGAAATGGATGCTAAAGACTCGCAAAGTTTGATCCTTTTTGTAATAATGGCGCATTATCATAGGGATCCACACATGCATCGTTTCCTAAGTCCCTACATAACAACATCCTCACTCTCATCCCGATTTCCTTCTTTTCTTTCTTTCTTTCTTTTTGCTTTTTTTATCAAGGCGTTTCAGAAGAGAAGGAAAAAGTAAGCAAGAATGAAAGGAACGTGATGCTACTGTTTGGGAATATTTTGTTCTGTAAGCTCTAGTAGTAAGTAAAATGAGATGGGAAAACATTTTGTACAAAAATTCTAAATAGTCTTAATGCTTCCTCCGCGACGCAATGATATGGCATGTCAACATCATTTAGGCAACGCAACGGCAACGCAAAAGAAAAAAGCATTACAAGAAGACAAAACTAAAACTAAAGTTATTGTCGTACGTGTTTATTGCTCCTCTTATGTACAAAAAGGTTGAGAGCGAGTAAACAATTTTTATTTTTATTTTGCGAAGTAAGAGAAAAAAAACATTTATTTTCTTGCATGGAACGGCACTTGATATACACTTACATTATACAGTTTACCTAAAAGAATGGTGTTCTTTCCCGTTTCTTTTTCTTCTTCTTCTTCGAAGTTATTACGATTATTACTTTATTGTAAAGGGATAACTAGTAGAACGATAATAATCCATTGTTGTTCTATTGCATTGCATTGTATAAACAAATTGTAATGTTTACTTTACGTTTACTCCTCTCCACGTAGACCATTTAAAGAATGGATATTATGTACTATGTACGATGTAAAATGTAAATGTAAGAAGCCCAGCGATAAAAAATATTTTCCTCAACTTTTCTCTTTCTGGATAAAGAGAGTTTGAGTTTGCCAACTTCACTTTAGCACAGCAGCAGTATGTAAATACGTAAAAGAGAAAAAGAAAGAGGAAGTAAAAAGTTTAACAAAAAAGGTAAACACAGAAGCCATTCATTTAAGATCTCACGGCTCATGCAAAGTGGTTTGCAATAATAAGGTTGTTATATTGTATTGTACTCCCTTTTACTAGAGTTTGTCGTTTAATGTCATTAATATTTATTCAAACATTGAAAATTGAGCTATTGTGAGCCGCGGTGACGACAACTTGGAAAGAAAAGCAATAAATGGCAATAATAAAAAATATCCTTCTTTTCATATGAAGAAAGGAAATGAAAGACTTCATATTCATGTTTTACTTTCCATTTCTTTACAAAAAAGTTACACGACAATTTGAGTATAAAGCTTTGCTAATGTTATTATGGAACAGCATAATAAAAAACAAGACATAAAATAATATTTACAGTGGCTTTTGAAGCGGTCTAATAATATTTGCGTATGAATAAAACGAAGTAAACGACATGACAAGTGTCCATCGTTTAGCAAAAACTGCACTACTTCTTCTTTGTGCATACTTAAAGCAAGACACTGCTTAGCTTTGTAGCTACGTAGATTTATCTGTCTTGTAAACAACTCTACTAGTCAACTTGTCAAAAATTGGCATTGGTAAATGAATATCCGCTTCTAGTTCTTCTATGCGTGTCCGGACTTTTGGCGACCGGACATTTAGCGACCGACCAACATGTTTTATGAATGCCCCCGCTTTCACCGAATCATTCTCCACCGTTTTCACCAAA
>JAHZNJ010001404.1:0-10077 GCA_027744475.1 Lepidocyrtus cf. sotoi NNG-2020 | reverse complement strand
TGCTGTTGAAATGCATGAGAACTTGAGAAAAGGCAAATTTTAATTAAACAAGTAAAATTAATTAACAAAACATAAAAAACAAATTGCTAAAACTACCATCTTTTTTATGCAGATTATCAGTTCAAGCTTCCCATTAGGATTCTGGACATTATGGCGGTTTTGAATATGAGCGTATCCGGATTCTTCCCTTTTGTGCTTTTCTTTGCAATGCTCCTCTTTAATTTGGACCCTTTTTACTTCATTTTTGAAGATGTATTTGGTAGAGAAGAGTTGTTTCTAATCAATCAAACTAAAACCAAAATAGGCGTCACTGTTATCATAAAAACTCTAATTCGAGCTATTCCATGCCTATCCATCTTCTTTTCTTATCAATTAATCCCATTTTCTATTACCTCCATAATCTTCATTCTTTTCTTTGTTAAGGATGCTCTAGATAATTTACTTTTAATTTCAGAAAAGATTCAGCTAAAAAACAGAATTCGAATTTTGAGGGAAATTCAATTACTTAAGAAACGTTTGACTGTTTTATTTGATTTTATAGTTTCCTTCGTCATTTCATTTCTCTTCTGGATTTTGACTATTTGTCTCTCAATTTCTATTTGCGGTAGAGATAAACTCCCTATTTATGTTTACGTGATGTTCATAGGCTTGGCTGGGGTATTACTTCCGGGTCTTTTTTTGATTTTGAATACAATAGCTGATTACGAAAAGACGTATCATCTTATAGAAAAATCTTTTAAAGGGGAAATCAATTCATTGAAGTTAGTAGGAAGTAGATATTGGGCGGTTCCGGTTAACCGAGAAGAGTTGCAAGCCTTGGAAAGGGAAGTGAAAGCAATTCGACCTTTCACAATTATTTATCAACCTTTCCTCCCAATTAATAAGTGGCTTGTGCTTAGCATAGCAGCAAATTTAACTATGAGGGTGGTTGATTTTTGCTTAATCTTTAAAGGCCATTAGAATAATGTAAAAAATACTTTATAAAAAACGTTTTCTTCGTGAAAGTAAACAAAGTCGTTTGTATCTCATTGCTGTTAAAATTCTAAACTTACATCAATTAGTCTAATCATAATAAAACCTTTTACTGTGCATAATTGTGATTTTTAAGAAGAATAAGAGATCTGTATACAGTAAGGAATTACGAAATAAACATCATTTTTCATTCTAAATGTGAAAAGAATTCATGAGAAGAGTCTTTCGCGGGGCATTGTGAAACTCTTCCTTGTCATTAAATTAACGATTCTTTGATTATTGTGGAGACAACTATGACCAACGTTTTGGATGTAATCATAAATCATATGGCAAGATACTCATTGACTGACCTTGTTTAAAATGTTGAATTTTAACTCCTGCAACATTTTTTCGTACAAGCTTCCTGGTTGTACTTGAATCTACGCTGAGCTGGAGCAACTATGACATTACGCATCAATTTAGTATAACTTGGGCATGCAGTTGTAAAACCCTACACGCAGTAAAATTGAATTTAAGAGCAAAGCTTTAAAAACTTGTAAAAAATATAGTTCCATGTTTTTTCGTATTCTTTCCTATATACCTAATACAAACTAACATTACCCCGATCATGTAAAAGATTCAATAAATTTATAATGAAAGGTCGATCGGATGGACGGAAGTAAAAACTTGAACATAACTTTTAGCATAAACCTTAAAAATTCGTATTTTCTTTTTCCTTAAAAGAGTAAAAATCTTTTATTAGATTAGTCTCATATATTATCTGCATTTCTGCTAATACAAACTAAGCTATTTAAAACTTTGCTGACTTACTTATAATTTGTTTGAAATTTTTAAAAAATGCTAAATACAGTACAAAAATTAACCATACAAATTCACAGACGTATCTTTTTCTATATGTGTCCCCTCCCCGTGGAATGGAACGAGGAAGGAACTCAACTCATTTTTAATTGTTCACGAAAAAGGCTCATAAACTTAATTTTATTTGTCGTTCTCACACTAATACTTTTATTTGGCAGTTTTTACAATATTTTGACTCATTACTTGGTAAAAGAAAAAGCTGGTTTCAATATGGGAGCTATGCTATTCCATTTGATGATGATCTTTGGAGCCTGTTTTTCACTGAGTTTATGTAGTATCGCCTACTTCCATTCGGACGAACTTGGATATTTCAATGATGCTGCTAAAATGCATGGAAATTTAGTAAAACGTAAGCATTAATCAATTAAAATAATTGAAATAATGTACATAATTATAATATGCAAATATGATCGAGCTACTAACGGCCAATATTTGTTTTACAGATTATCAATTCAAGCTCCCAATTAGGTTACTGGACGTCATGACTGTTTTAAATATGTACGGAAGCGGATTATTCCCATTTGTGTTCAACTTTACAATTCTTTTCTTTAACCTTGATCCATTTTATTTCATCTTTGAAGATATTTTCGGTCCAGTAGACCCAACCAATAAGAATGTGGGCGTTGGCACCATCACGATAATCCTTCTACGAGCCACTCTGTGTTTATCAACATTCTTTGCTTTTCAATTAATCCCATTTACCGTTACGTCTGTCATTTTCATCCTCTTCTTCGTTAAAGATGCTTTAGATAATTTGCTTCTTATTTCAAAAAAGATTAAACTAAAGATGAGGATTAGAATTTTGAAGGGAATCCACTTACTTAAGAAAAGGTTACATGTCCTATTTGATTTGATGATTTCAGTTATGATTTCAATCCTCTTTTGGATTTTAACTCTATGTCTATCCATTTCTATTTGTGGGAAAGATAAACTCCATATTTTGGTATACATGTCTTTCATAGGCGCAACAGGGGTACTACTTCCGAGTTTCTTTTTGCTTCTGAATACAATGTCTGATTACGAAAAGACGTATCGTTCAATAGAAAAATCTTTTAGAAGGGAAGTAGACTCATTTAGGTTAGCTGGGATAAGATATTGGGCAGTTCGGGTCAACGCGAGGAAATTTAAAGCTCTGGAAAGGGAAGTTAGAGCAATTCGACCTTTCACTATTATTTATCAACCTTTCCTCCCAATTAATAAGTGGTTTGTGCTATGCATAGCAGCAAATTTGATGATGAGGGTGGCGGATTTTTGTCTAATCTTTAAAAATAATTAGCAAACTTTTTACATACTAACTTACTGATTTTTGCATTTATCGAGGTGTTAGTAATAATGACTCGACCAAAATAAAAATCATGTGGCAAACGAACCAGCCAATTATCAACAATAGGTGCAATTGAGCCTGACAAATATTCCATTTAAATTACATTAGTTGTAAACTTTTATTAATTTAGCATAAATTACTATATATATTATGTTCTTAAATAGACTCTTGACGGTTATGAATCCTAAATTGGGAGTCTTTCAGCATATAAAAAATATAATAATAATAATAATATGCTTTATAATGCTTATCTATGATTAACATAAGTGCCATGTTGATAATAATTCCGTCCGTCAATAAATTGAAACATTTCCTTACAAGAACTTTCCCAAATATGTTTTTGGATTTATTACATTTTTGTTGTTATGTTCAAAGTTAAATTAACTCAAATTAAGCAATCAATAAAATTTGAAAGTATACATTATACTACGACATGTACGAATTAAGTTGAAAACAAAATTTAATTATTTCCGGCTAGGCTAGACCCGACCCACTTCAACACTTTTGCAAGTTACAATAATTGCAAAAAGAATTCATCCACCATTATTTTATTTACTGCTGAAAAGTTTTCCTATGACGAAGAAGTTAACTTTTTTTATCTTGCGCTAAGCATAAGCAATTTATAAACGTTTCGTTTTCGTTTCTTAAAAAAAATGTTGAATAAAGTACAAAGGTTAACAATGGACGTCCACAATTACGTCTTCTTCTACATGTGTCCCCTCCCATTAGAGTGGAATCAGGAGGGAACCCAGCTCCGTTTCAATTCTACTATAAAGCGAATATTAAATCTAATTGGATTTGTTCTCCTGAGCTTTATATTCTTATTGGCAAATTTGTACAATATTCTGAGCAATTATCTTATTCGAGAGAAAGAAGATTTTAACGTTGGAGCTGCCCTCTTCCACTGTATAATGATTGCAGGAGCGATTTTCTCACTAATCTTTTGTGGCATTGCGTATTTCTTTTCTGGAGATGTAAAATACATCAATGAGGCTAGCAAAATGCATGAAAACTTACATAAAGGTTAAAAATTTCATTTTAATTCAAATATTTACTTAATTACAATTTAATCGCATAAAATATTTTATTTATTTCAAAACCTTGCAGAATATCAATACAAATTTCCAGTCAGAATTGTAGACGTCCTTTGCCTTCAGGTTATGTGCATGTCTGCAATTTTCCCTTTTGGTTTCCTCTTTATTATTATGTACTTCAACTTTGACCCGTTTTATTTCATTTTCAAAGAGCTGCTCGTTGACCATCTGGGCGAGCATTGGCTAGGCATTTTTATTTTACGATTAGTTCCTTCTCTATCAATCCTGTTTGGCTGTCAAGTTACGATGTTCTCTCTCATGTCTTCTTTCTTCATCTGCTTTTTCGTTAAAGATATTTTAGATAATTTGCATCTGATTTCGGATTCGGATAAGATTGGATTGCAAAAGAGGATTAGAATTTTCAAGGAAATCCAATTACTTAAGAAACGATTATATGTCCTATTTGATTTGATGATTTCCTGTATAATTTCAGCTCTATTTTGGCTTCTAACAATTTGCCTAACGATAGCGGTTGGTGGGAGAAGTAAACTGCCATTGTTCATGTACATCTTATTTACATTTTTGTCAGCACTTTTTCTTCCGGGCTTCTTCCTGGTTTTGAATACATTGGCAGAGTATGAACAGATGTAAAGAAAAATTGAAGTGACTTTTAAAAGGGATATAAATTTAATTAAGCTTGGTAGAAGTAGAGATTATAGAAGCTGCTGGCTAGTGCTGATTAGCAGAAAGGAGTTAGAAGCATTGGAAAGGGAAGTTAAGGCAATTCGTTCCTTTACACTTGTTTATCAACCTTTCCTCCGGATAAATAAGTGGTTTGTTCTTTGCGTTGCGGCTAATTTAACGATGAGGGTGGTTGATTTTTGCTTAATCTTTAAAAGTAACTAGTTTCGTCACATTTTATGTTAAAAGTGGAAGCGAATAAATATATGTACGTGCACTCTGAAAACTTGCTTCGTGACTTGAATTAATTATACATAACAGATTCATGCACATTGCGCATCCTATCGCTTTTTCCTGGTTTCCTACATCACATATTATATTATACTGCTCGCGTGCGTGGGTATTGAATGATGGGCAAATTGAGAACTTTCTGTATTTTAATCGTCAAATTTTAGCATTAGTCAGTAGAGTTAGTAAACATTTTACCACTTCAGCAAAATTACCTGTAAAATTAACGATAAGTTTACATACGTAATAAAAAAGACGATATATTTCAGTAATTTCTTACTTTCACCTGATTTCTTCTTCTATCAACTTAACGCGTAACGCGAGCAAGTAGCATTGAAAGTTGTGTGTAGGAATGCAATTCCGTTGTCGCTGTAGCTAGTTTGCATATTATTGACCGCTCAAGCATTTTCTTTGACAGTGTATATTAATGATACAGAAAGAAATTTGCTTGATCAAATATTTTACAATATTCAAATTCAATTCAGATTCAAATATTGATTAAAATATATTATTTTAAAATACAAACTACGTAGTTCCATGAATTTATTACGATTTTGATTATTAAATTATGATTCCAATCAGTGTTCCAGTAGGGCTTACCATCGCATCGGGGGCGATTTAATATTTGATATGATATACCAAACCTATACATTCTTTTTTTCGTAGGTAAGTACATAAAATGTATTAAGTTTTAATTACACTAAAACAACTTGTAAGAACTAAAAGCCGTCGTTAGTCCAGAAAAAGTTTTAATCTAAAAGTATTTTTTGAAGGTACTCTCGTAAATTTTCATATACAAGTTTTGAGTAGAATACTTAACTGTTTAATAATATGGAGTTAAATTACGTTATTTGTCATTTGTGAGGTGCGTGTTAATATAAGTAATAATAAAGCGTGTGCAAAGTAAGGAATAAGCAATAAAATCTACCTCTAGACTTAAAGTTATCTTGATTCATACATAAATTTGAAAATGAGATACATTTATCTACTTATTAAAGCTACTAATGGAAGACTTACGTCAATAAATTTATAGATTTCAGACTCTGCATAGCATGGTAACAACTTTATGATTGTAAAAACTTTCGGTTCGTCTCAGACACTTTTGTTCAAAGAAACCTGTAAAAATAAAAATTTAAAAGCTTTTTAATTGAAAGTATCCTCATTCAAACACCCAATTTTTTATAATTAAATTCCTAAAAGAGATGAGGCTTTTTACTTTTTTACTATTTACGCCCTTAACTACCACAGCATTTTCTTTATATTAGTGATCCCTAATGTAGTGCAAGCATATCATTCTTTATCCAACTTTCCTTTTGATTTGGAATGTGGATGCTCCGTAAATATCATAACCAAACAAAACTCTTCGATCGATGATGGCAACCCTATTATTCCTACTTCTGAATACTCGGCGGCTTCCCCTACTGTAACACTAACTTATTTTCAATGGAATGAAATGTACTTTGTAATTCGAAATCCAATCGGTTTCAGTTTTCTGGAGACTACAGATATATTGGGATTCTTCGCTAAAGATATCGATGTGTTCAAAATCAGTCAAAATCAAGGATATCTTCGTTTCACGAGAAAACACAGTCCTAACGACTGCATCTTATTTGTTTTGTTAACGGAAACATTTGAGGAGACAACCACAGCCATTCAAAATTCCGGATTTGGGACAAGCGAGTATGCAATGTTCTTCATCAGGGTTCCGGTTGTTTCACCATTTCATCCACTTATTTTCCGATTTTGGGGAAATGGATTATTCGAATCTGAATCCGAACCCTTTCATGCGGACATAATTTTCTATTCTGATAATGAAGCGGGTGTCCATTGCTACTTCTGTCCTGATGTGAATCTACACTTGCCCGATATCCTAATTTCCTCCGAAATTCCTTCTATTTCTTATTTAAAAAAGTTGTCACAAAAATTGAACGGAAACGGACATAGTATGAAAGCATCCAGTGGCGGCGTACCGGCGATGAAAGGCTCAATGTTTGAAGGTTGTGAAACTATTGTAAATGCGGATAATGGACCAAACAGTGTTATTAAAAGAGAAAATAACTGTATCGCAGGTCATGACATTGCTCGAGCGGCTTTATTTTTTGAAACATTAAATGTCTCCTTTACACTAGACACCCTTTCAGCCTCCAACTGGAGTGGTTCCTCTGGGTTTCTCGACATTTTTATTGGAGAGACAATGTTTTTCCCTTACGCAAATATTTATGCCACAAAACGTGGCTATCAAGGGACATTCTTGGAGTATACATTCTCTGCATTGACATGCATTCGTGTAGTAGATTCATTCTCCTCGTTTGATATGGAACTAGTGAAGGTTGTGGAGTATCCGGTTTGGCTCTGTATTCTTTTAATGGTTTCGGTAATTGGCTTTATTTATAAAGATCTTCGAAAAGGTTTGGATTTGATGTGGCCAATGATTGGGAATTCTCTCCAGAGCGGGAATCACAAACGAATTCTAATTGGAGCGTATTTGATAATGTCAGTGAGTCTTGCGGCAACATACGGAAGTTATTTCACCACAAGCGCATTAAAACTTACTGAATTTCCAGGATTTTTTCAAATATTCAAGCTAAAGTATAAAATTTGGGTAGAAGACTTAAATATGCTTGGGCTAGAAAATCTTCGTAAAACTGGTGAAGAAATTGAAGGAAATTTTAAAATAATGAATTTACTTCTAAATCTGTTGCCAAAAGACGTCATGAAAGCCATTCCTCCATTCATGAAAGAAGAAGGATTTTTCGAACATTTCGATGATGAGATGCAGTCATGGTCTTCAAATTTAAGTGGAATTATTAAAAACATGGTGGAGAAAAAAGTAGTTGTTTCCATTTACGCACAGGAAGAGCTCACAGCTGCTTTGGGGAATGATATGATGCGAATAAATGAGAACTATTTATGCAAACGGGTGGATTTTCTGGCGGAAAATTCTTCAGTGGTTTCCATAACGGCTGGATTAAGGGCTAGTCAATACCTCTCCGCAAAATTTTTCCAGGTTATTTCAATTTATGACCAAAGTGGGATAGGAGCGTTCGCCAGAAGTATTGTCTTATTTAAAAATCAAAGGTTCAAAAGCGTCAGGAATTTGGATATGGTAAAGTCTGATTTGTTCATGAAATGGGAACCACTCGATAGAGATTCCTCTATTGGAATTGTATTTGTTGCAATGGCTACATTTGAGTGCGGATTGTTTGCGTTGTGGATCATTTTTCATTTTNCAATTTATGACCAAAGTGGGATAGGAGCGTTCGCCAGAAGTATTGTCTTATTTAAAAATCAAAGGTTCAAAAGCGTCAGGAATTTGGATATGGTAAAGTCTGATTTGTTCATGAAATGGGAACCACTCGATAGAGATTCCTCTATTGGAATTGTATTTGTTGCAATGGCTACATTTGAGTGCGGATTGTTTGCGTTGTGGATCATTTTTCATTTTGGGAGACAGTTTACAAAACCATTGAGAGAAAAGCATTATGCAAAGATAAAACATTTTGGAAGTAAGCAATTTTGGATAGATTCTACAAACAAAGTGGTATATCGTCTAAGTAAATTATCAAAATATAAGTTTATTTACTACAATTAACGAAATAATTAATGTCAATAAATTGTAAACCGTGTATACGTATCATCACATTTTAATTAATTATGTATACCGCCCGCACAGGTATAAAATCTTTATAGAATAAAAATGCATTAACATATATTACTGAAATGACATTCTGTTTTATCTCTTCGTACGAATTTTATTTGTTCTGTTATTTCTCTGTTAGCGTATCAAGTTACCCCAATACAGCTCGAAGGTCATGTAAACTGTTAAAAAATTTTGGTTTCTCATGATGGCTACAGCAAAATCAAGCATTATGATAAAAACATATCCATTTTTGATATAATAATAATAATAATCATTTATTAACACAATGCTTAAAATATTAGGAACCTACATGTACCTAAACAAGGCTTTATCAGCATTTGCCGTACGTCAAAAGATTTATTGATTTTCACGTTTTACATTCTATTCCCGTTTCATTGAAGTTCATGTATAGTATTTTGTAAGCAATGTTAACTTGTTTAGTTACATTTATCTTACAAGTAAAAGTCGATTATAGTATTAAGTTGATATTAATTTTGAAGCTTTTTTAAAATTTGTTATAATACTATATTAGTAATACTGACATGAGATTAGCATAGGGGCATTGTAAGAACTTTTTTAATTATCATTACATTTAGGTCATTATCTTATTAAGTCGGAAAATAGAAATAGTGAATTAAGATCACAACAATTTTGTGTTTTCCGGAATTGTGGAACAAAGCCACAAAAGTCGACATATTATATATTACGTTTCGCCAAATTTACAATGTTAGAATGTCACGAGGCAGTTTGGCAGTAAAATGCGTGACTTCTGCTTGGTTCATGTTAATTTTGTTTAAAATAGATTTACGGTTACAAAAACGCTTCCAGGAAGTCTTGTTAAGTTAAGTTGTTGTAGTCATGTACAGAAAAAACATGAAGTTTAACATTTAACTTAAGAATCTCTCATGAAGTCCGTGTTTTTAAGGATTACATTGCTTTAAACTTTTAATTCCGAATAAAATATGAATTCTCTAAACTACATCTGGTTCCGCGTGTTCTTTTTTATTTAACATGTCCTCCAGATTTCCTTTCACGGTTTAGATTGGGCCAAAGTCAAGGCAATATCTATTAAATCTATAAAATGATTCTACGGCATTTTTTTAAAATTTCATTTTGATATCCGTATTCGTAATCAGTCTTCTAAAACACTTACACCTCTCTTATTGCATTTTTTTCCAAGCTCTACTCGATAAAATCTCATAAAACTAAATAACAAAATGCTGAATAAAGCGCAAAAGTTAGCTATGCAGCTTCATAGACGCGTATTTTTCTACATGTAT
>JAHZNJ010001403.1:0-15164 GCA_027744475.1 Lepidocyrtus cf. sotoi NNG-2020 | reverse complement strand
CACAATAAGAACGTTACAAGATTACTATTCTATCCTTGACTCCCGCTCTCCCTATAGTTGGTGAATGGGTAAACGAACAAGGATGTTTCAATTTGTTGCTAAACAAAATCTGTTAAAATTCCTAAAATTAAAATTCAAAAGCAATCTTCAATCTACCTGTTTTGAATCTAAATTAAGATGTTCATTTATTATGTGCCGTTACCGTAAGGGGAGTAACCTGCACGGTACATCAATAGGCTTGCCATTTTGTCGTCAGTGGTCGTTTGAGTAAATTAGGAAGCAAACCAACGAAACTCATTACAACTTTTTTTTAAGTGTAACTTTCTTTGTTTTTTTTTATTTAAGAAGTTTTAAAACCTGAGACACACTGCAAATAATAGTTAAATATTATTATGACAATTTACATGTAAATTGTTGAGCTGTATTTCACGCCACGTGAATTTGTTATACTATGACAAAGCCTTTTCAGGAAAAATCTATGAAACTGTTTTAGTTACCTATATATTTGTTTTATGATATATATAAATCCTCCACTACTGGTTTCGGTGTCACCAAATGCTTAGGTCTGATGATAATTACTTATAAAATGCACTTTGTGCCTTCCTTTGTTTAAATTAACGTTGATATTGACCCTCAACAACTCATTATTATAATGGCTGTGTGAGTCACATATAAAAACTCAGGGAAGATCTCATAATGATATTATTGCTCTTCTCTTGTTTTCATGAAATGCGTGCAAATGTGTCTCTTTAAGAAAACAATAATAGTAGTAAACTTGGAAATAATTTTTTTTGGAAAATTTGTTGACGAAGCATGAAATGTATAATATCTGCATAGTTGCAGAATACCTACGCGTATTCGCATTTTGCTCATTCAAATAAAACAAGGCAAATGCCTTCAGGTTAACAAGTGGTGAAATAAAAAAACGTTATACAAAGGTTAAGTTGCTTGAGTCAGCAGCAGTACGAGTAGGCACAGAAACTGAAAAGACCTTCATTATCGTCAACATGTTGCGTTGAAGAAACACTATTATTATTATTACTAATCCCAGCAACCTAAATGCTGCTTCACTGAATAAACTAAGATAGTTCAGTCAGGTCAAACATGAATCTCTGTTTCTTTATTTGAGGATATAATAATAATAACAGCTACCGTGTAGGTTTTCCCATCATCTTAAAAACAATGCATTTTATTCAGCGAGCTCTTATTTGCATCACTGTTAGTATTAGTCTGCTAGTCTTAATATTGGTCTTGAATACAAAATTAGGTGTAGGTTACAAACGCACTGTAAAATAATTATACCATCTTAAATCTATTGCTGTCGACGCACGGTACAGCTTACGTCTGCTGAATTGCTTCAATTGCGCCGACTACAACGAAAATTTTTAACAAAAAAGGTAAATCATTGAGATTACTTTGATCGTATTAAATAATATCGACGAAATATTTCTGCCCATTTTGATATTGATGTAGTTTAACCATGACTCATCGAATCTGCTTCTATGATTTGAGACTTGCATTAAATATATTTTGGTCCGAGAAACAGAGTTTCTTTTTCTTAGGTCATGTTCATGCAGGCAAAACAGTGGCTCCCTTCTCACGTAGAGGGCACATGTTGATACCCGCCGCCTTGTTTGCTTGTAGTCACTAACATTTCTTTAATATCTGTGAATACACTTTTCATTACATTTTCAGCTTTCACACGCACGCAAACTTAATTTTCACTTTCAAGCAATCTCCTTTAGATTATACCCTTCAGCGAGTCGTAATTTTCCAAATTTAATTTAAAAACGACTAATGTACTTATTCTGGCTATGAGCGAGTAGAAGTAATCATATTGCCCCAATTACCCGAAGTAAATTAGTTTAAAATTACATCTATCGTCTAATCATATTAATCACGTAATTGAAATTGGAAGGCATAAAATTTGTATCTACGTACACGGTACACGTAGCTCTTGTAATATTCAAATTTGTTGGCATGTAGCATTCCTTCAAACAAGTTGGAAGATTGTTATTTGGAAAAGGTGAAAAAGAAGCATGACCATGGACAGGTATAAATAAAAAATTGAATTCTGGGTTTACGTTTTCTTAACTTCTTGATTCTCCTTAACTCTTCTTGAATTATTACTAGTCATGTGTTCTAAACGCAGAATGGGCCATTCCACTCATATGAGACAAATTGACCAAAAAAAACGAAAAGTTGAAGTGAAGCATTTTCACCATTTTCTCGGTTTGTCTTAAAAAGCTAGTTGTACCATAGAAAGAAATAGGCTATAAATTAAATTACAGATTCAGCTCGATTACCCATCCGACAAAAACAGTATGCATCGAATACAAAATGTGCTTGGACTACCAACTGGGGGAATACGAATGCATGAGAAAGCTTAAACGCTACTCCCCATTATGGATCCCATCCACATCCCAACTTCCCCCAAATACTAAAAAGGAGGTGAAATGTGTGGCTTGTTATATACCATTATAGATTTCACTACGACTGTCTCAGTAATAAATACGAGGAAAGGAAAAGTGTCGAAAAAAGTGAAAGTTAGACATAAAAAACATTAAAAGTGGTTGTAGCAAATAAATGCAAACATAAAAAAAGAATATTGAAGACTTTCTTCATAGAGTACCTACATTATTACTATTCGCTCAACAACAGCAGCGTAACAAATGTTTTAAATAAACATAACTTAAATTTAACGGCAAGACGTCGGTTTTTTGTAATGGTTGTTGAATACGCTACAAAGCCAAAGGACATAACTGCATAAGACTTTATAGTTTACTAACAAACAACAACAACTAAATAAAGTATAAAAATAATTGAAATACAGATAAATGTTTTTCATTTCTATACTCGCAATATTGTATGTCCCAAAAGTGCAGAATGATGAATGATTGCTTTCAACTACCTTGACAGATAACGACAACATGAGAATCTCTATAGATTCGTAGACATACCTATCATTTTATACCTTACCTTACCACCATTCGTATTTTCATAGGAAGAAATTAATTGAGGGTATAATTTTTTCAAACTATTTCAGATCGACTTTGTGTGCCTGATGTTTTATTTGCAATATGCCAGCGAATGGTGAGTGATGCTTCGTCTCAAGGGGGTCGGTTTGAGTGTGTTCCTGGAAATGACAAGTAAGTAATTTTTCAGCTGGACAAACTTCTTTCCCTTAGGTCTCCTCGCGTGAGTTTCCGTCTTCAAGGAGCTATATCTATGATAATTGTTTGACCGTTGTTGAAATCATAATTTCTAGTTTCAAGGTTTAGGTAGTTACGAACATCAAGTGATAATATTCGGCTCTTTTTGCTCTCTCCTAAACTTATAGTCAGTTTAAAAAAATAGTCTATTATTTCAAATCTGGGATAAGATTTCATTAATAGCGTGATCACAGTGAAACTGCAGGGATTCTTATAAAATTGGTGAAGTCATTTAAAAGGCATTATAATAAAGCTGCGAAATAGACCAGTTTTAAAATTCATATAAGTTTCTTGCTGCGATGAACAGCGATGTCGGGGATTTGCCAGGAGGTGTATTGCCATACTAGAATGGCTGTCATTTTTGCAGAGAGAGAGAATTATGTTATAAAAACAATCAAAAAATTAGCTTTTACTTAATCCTAGTCTGCAAATTGACATGTGTCCATGCAAATTTAATCCATTAATATTACTATGAAGGCATAAGTATTTCTTTCAGTTTTTTTTTCAAATTGGATTTTAATAATAGTTTCACTATTACACAATTTGGTTTTCGTTTTTCTGTTGAAGAAATGTAACTAGCATTTTAAGTAATAATGCAGCAAAAAAAGTTACAAATATGTCGGATCCTATTCAAATTAGCTCGTCTTCATCTTCATCATCTTTAGAAGCCAAGAATCTGTCATAGGTAGACGTTACGTACGTAGTAGTACCTTTCGTGTCAGCAGCAACAGCAGCAGTACTTATTTTATTGAGGTAGTGTGCAACTCTGTTCATGTCACTTAGGTACATACTTATATGACCCATTAAATTTTTGCGTTCTCAGCAGCAGCAGCAGCATCCAATTTTTTGCAAGTGCGACAAAAAATGATTCCATCTTGTGTTTTTTGCCACGCCTCGCTCTGATGTATTCAATATCCCTCTCTCTCGCTTTGAAAGTCATTTGTGCATTAACTTAATCTGCTTCAAAAATCTTTTGATCCAGAGGGGATAAAAGTTTCGTTGGACGAACAAAAGGATTCGCATCACTAGCTCAGCTCTTCGCTTTTCGTCCTTCCATTATTATTATGGAGCAAAATAATACAGATACGCATAACAACAGTGTAAAAAATATCAATGATAATGATGATTCAATGATGATGCCGCAGTATTCATAAAGTAAGTGCTCCTCTTCTAGACAGACAGATGTACTACTTTCGATTAGTAGCATCATAGCATCATCATCAACATCATTTATCTCTCCCGAGAGTCCCAGGAAAGCCAGGATAGAAAGAGAAGATGAATTCTAATATTTTCCTGACCGTGACCAATGTTATGTCATACATAATAGGATGATTGAGATTATAAAAACGTGCTCATATTTTCATTTTCTACGTTTTTTGTTCATAACATGTCTTCGTGTGTGATTAATGTAGTAGTTCGGCAGTTGTATACACACACAAAGTTTTTTTTAATGAAGGATAGCAGATCAGATATTTTTTGCGAGTGAATGATTTTATTGTCCAAGTTGATACCTATACCTGCTGTAAAAATGTCATTCACAGACTTTTTAGTTTTGGCTAACTACGTACGTTCTATTTTGACTTTGCCGTGCACAAAAGAAAATTATGCTAAAATGAAAGAGTGAAGATGATCCATAACTGACAAATATATTTAAGTGGAATTTAAAAGTTTTCTTAAATGCTTTTTGCTAAGAGAGAGAACAAANATGATCCATAACTGACAAATATATTTAAGTGGAATTTAAAAGTTTTCTTAAATGCTTTTTGCTAAGAGAGAGAACAAAAAACGTTGGATTTTATTATTAAAGCCACCTCCAATGCCAATGTTGCTGCTGTCAATTGATCTATTCTTCGTGACTCATAAACTTCTCAAAATAATTATGCATGGCTGCTCGCTTTTATTACGTGTTGTGTTTGCGCTTCCCGTCTTATTTTATTTACATAATATGTAGGTATGCATCAATCAATCTTCTTGAGAATTGATTGGATTTAATATACGCAGTAGTACTTTAAGCTTGCGTCCTTTTTTAACACAGTTTTGAGATTTTTGTAACAAGATTTCACAGTCATACTGACCAACAGACCAACAAACATTTTTTTTACTTGGCAGGATCTACAGAGTGACAGGTTGTGCTCTAAAAAATTGTGATAATTTCTGTTTTAAAGCGAAACATGCCAATTACGTGGCTTACATGATGATGATAACTTCGTTATTTCAAATCCACTATTGATAAAATGATGAGCAGTACCAATTTGTAAAATAACATCTTTTTTTTTTCAACAAAAAATTACTTCTGCTTCTTTTCTTCTTCTAACCAACCCACTTCACTTTGGCAGTAAAAATCTCACAGTTTTACTTACTTATAATTGCACAAATGTATATGAGCAGGGAAAAAAGGCTCTCGGGAATAATTTGCTTTGCTGGACCATGTTGTTTTATATTTTTATGTACAATGATTTAAGTTTTATGAACAACTTTGTCATTATTACTTTGAGTTTTTCAAGTTCAACCTTCGCTGTAGAATATTATCTTCATTTATAATCATTATTACACCAAATGAATCTCTTTTGTTCGTATTTGTATATATTATGATTTAAAAAAGACGTCAGCGAGTCAGCTTTGAACAAAATAGTTTCATTGTTTATGCTCACTGCTACTAAAGGAAAATTTAAACCCATAATGCCTATCTCTTCTCTTTTAATGATACCTTTCATGCCCCGAGACGAAAATGATAAATGACACAATATTGTACGTGACATGTCTCCCTGTCTTTTATGTTTCGCTATTGAATCGGATCAAGTGTATAAATTTGCGAAAGTTTTTGGCACATTTGCAGTAAACCCTCTGAGGAGTCCCAGTCCCAGCCCGTCCGAAATATTGTCCAAAAAATGACATGCGAATTTTCATTTTGTTGAGATCTTTTAGCTAAGTGGTTTGGTTTCGTGTAGGTATTTTTCAATAAAGTACTTACATAAAAGATGAAGATGAAACTTTTAATTGGACAGGCAAACTCGAAACTTGAAAATGAAAATTATGCTGAAAAATATTTTTGATTGTTTTCAGTTGCTATTTTGCTATTAAATTTTACTACTTTTTGGATAATTGTCCTTCATCTCTTTTCTTTAGAATTGACTGTATTGGGCGTGTGACGAAAGGTGAAGCTGATATTGTTGTCCTTGAACCTGAAGAGATTTACATTGCTCATCGTTTCTTTCATGATGCGTTCTACATTGCTACAGAAATTCGAACACAACCAAGTAAGTAATTACATTTTTTCCCTTAAAAATTTCCTAAGAAATATACTTAAATATTTAGCAAAGTTGTTAAATAGTTAAATGCTTTTGTTGCTGCGAACTTCCTGATTATTGCTTCTAATGACTGATGGTCATTTAGTATAAACAAAACTTCAGCAAATAATGCCAAGCATATGTCATTAAAAATTATCGGTTTAATTACTTATTAACTTCGCCGTTTATCCATGAACAAGAAAATGTGTGAAGATAAAAAGCGTAGAAAAATAAATTTATATTGCTGACAGTATTGAAATTATCACGCCTGACCGAATGTTGCTTGTAAATAGGTTTTGTAGCATAAAAAGTAAACAAAAATGGTGCATTACTTCTGCTTTTGCAAGTTTTAGTTGAACGATGAAGCTTAAATTACATTTTGTCTTTAATTAACTACGAGTTGTTGTACATATCTGGAATCTGAATATAGGGCATAAGGTTTAAAATTACAACTTATTGAGATCTGAATCTGAGTCAAATGAGTACAATAAAATAATATACATATTTGGTATAAAAACGTTTGATGTAGATAATTAAAAGTTCTAGTTCATTTTGAGGCAGATAAAACTACCTCATCGGGATACAGCATTTCCCTACGTTTTCCTCTTGTAGATGCAGTAAATCACCTATTTACGTCTGCACGTAGCTCATTAGTTTTCCCCTTTGAAATACAATAATATTTATTGTATAATACATAAAACACGCAGCATTCTAGATTCTAGATGAATTTATATTAATTTAAATTAAATGTTTTAAATTTTTTTTAAATGTGGTTTTTAATCGCTGTGTGACCTGCACTTTTAGTTTGAAACTTTTACTGTGAGTATTTATAAACTTTGTTTTAGAAAATACACTATTTTACTCTAATGAAGCTTGACAATGTCAAATAAAACTGAAAATAAACAAATCTTTGGGAAATAAATAATGGAAATTGCCTGAATTCATAAAGACCTTTTGATATACGTACGAGGTATTCTCATCATTCCAACCAATACAAAATCTAATGTTGCGATCAAGTGAATAATGATAATGATAGTACGATTAGAAAAGAATGTCTTTTGCTTGCGTCTTCTTAATCCGTGAACTTGTTCTATACTACAACATCAACTTACTTTATTCTGCTGTTGATGATAATGATAAAAATGATAGATTTGCTGACCACAACAGAAGCTAGTTGGGTGATGGGTGAGGGTGCTTGTTTATTGTAGTATTAGCTGCTGCGAATTACGAATATTATTACGATTCTTGCTGTGGCTGCGGCACGTACGTAATTGTACTCTTTTTAACTATACTTAACTACATACAACAGGAAAAGAATAAAAACGACAATAATGATGATAATTTGTGAAAAATTCCATTGCCTGTAACTGAGGTGGCTTAGAAAAAGTTTTATATCTCACTTGATTTTTATTGGATTTGATTATGAAATAATGTTCTGGCAATACTTTTTTACGTCCTTCAAAAATAGTAACTTGACATTTGGCTATTATAATGTTGATAATTTTTGTGGTGGTGTACATGTGAGTTTCCCAAGATATGTCGGGTTTGTATTCGTAAACGTTATCGTGTCATCGAATGTCCTTAAAATTTCGCTCAATGACACTCTATGACCCTTGCCAATAAAAAATTAGCAATTATCTCCATAATAAGTAGCAATAAAAATGAGGTATTACAATAAAACTGAATACATAATTGTAAAAATATACGTCAGTAAACATGGATTAAGTCAACGGATTATTATATATACACGGTGAATTGAATCGTTATTGTCAACTGTCAATTAAGTATCCCTCTTATTTTTAATTTGTTGTAGGATTCGTAGCAATAATCGATTAAAAACCTAGAGCATAAAATGCAAATAGTGAAGCAGAACGAATTACACTGTTTTAACGGAATGTTTGTATTTAAATCTGTCAGTCTGTTCAATCATTTGAACGTCCTTCATTGTAAACCTTAAAAACAAACCTTGTCAACTGGGTTTTACTTGTCGCATAATTAACATTGACAAATGACTGATAGTGGGAACAAATCAATGATATTTTCCTTTGGGTGATGTTTTGTTGTTTTATGCTTAGTTAATATACATTAAATTGGCTTGATTTGATTTGACAAGAATACTCACTTTGAAATTCAATCTAATATAAAATATTGATCACATCTCACAAATAGTAATTGCATTCGTTCAAACACATAATTCGACTAAATTAGATAATAAAAAATAAATGTCT
Source organism: Lepidocyrtus cf. sotoi NNG-2020 (assembly GCA_027744475.1). Classification (NCBI taxonomy): domain Eukaryota; kingdom Metazoa; phylum Arthropoda; class Collembola; order Entomobryomorpha; family Entomobryidae; genus Lepidocyrtus; species Lepidocyrtus cf. sotoi NNG-2020. The sequence goes on along the minus strand of JAHZNJ010001403.1, from coordinate 6,437 downwards.
ACCTAGATAATAAAAATATTAAATATAAATATAGATAATTTCTAGTGATTTTTCTGACATATTTTATATGAAATAAGGTTTAACATTTTCATTAATTAATTGCTCAAAACTGAAAATACATACCTAGAAATAATTTGTTTTTTATTGCTTCTCTTGTTTGATTTTGCCTTCCGGGTTGCTTCTCCTCTGCCCCCTATTTTTCAAATCGCTAGGCAGTATTTATTTTCCAGCAAGTATGCTGTCATTTTTCATTCATCATTTATCATCAAAACGAATGACTGATTAAATAGGTACGCAATCATACTTGGTCTTGATATACGTTTCTAAATCTTATATACATCACTTAACATTCAAGCATCAAGTACAAAGCATGAAAGTGACGCATCGCATGCAGATAGTATTTTTTTTTCAATGCAACAAATAACGATAATAACAACAACGTGAGAAAAGGACAGATTTTATGTCTCTGTTTGTCAGTTCAGCACAACAATTTAATTTTTCATAGTTATAGAACTTTGATTGACGTTCATACCTACTTTGCCTGCACAAATCATGAACTGCTATGAGTCCGTTCATCCGTTCCCCTCTTTTTACTATAAAGATCTATAAAAATAGCAATTATTAAAAGTTCTTATAGGTATGTAGGAAGTACACTAGCAAAACTTGCTTAAATGCGAATGTAATCGTAAATGCTGTAAAAGTACTATTACATAATATGATTTCAAAGTTGTTTCAGTATTGCTTAGGTAAGTGGAATATTATAAAAATAAATTACGTCAGAAATGTCACTGTAACATAACATACTTTTTGCTGCTGCTTTTATGCTTTTATTGCGAACGGAAAAAACATTCCGTAAAAGGCTTATTGTGCTATTCCGCTTCTGGAACAAATCCTCATATGAGCTGATTTTGCTTTGCTTTGGTTAAGTTAAGGGTAAAGGAGCGATGTAATTACTATGATAGTTATTATTATTATTGGAAGAAAATATTCAGCAAACTGTGCACTTTATACATGCAATTACTACCAACTTTGCAATAGTAACAACCAAAATGTAGAAGAAGCAAAAATGTACAAAAAAGAAAACGGGACAAAGAGAAAGGTATACGATATGAGAAGTACTTGTAATAATAACATTATTATGCTGTGGTGGTGTATTATTGCAGGGGCTGCAGGATCGTTCCGTTATGAGCCAGTTGCCGTTGTCCGTAATTCAGCTAAAATTAAATCATTGCAAGACTTACGAGGGAAGAAAAGCTGCCATACTGGCTTCGCCCGCACTTCAGGCTGGGAAGTACCTTTAGCTAGACTCATGCAGAAAAATATAATGGTTCGAGACTGTTCCGTGGATCTGACAACAATCGAGAGAGAAATCTCCTCCGCGTACATTTTCTTTGGCGATTCCTGCATTCCGGGAAACTGGGCTCCGGACTCACAAACTGATGGCGAATACAGTAATAATAACAATCATTATGATTATTATTATATTTCATATTGGAGGAGAGAAAGAGAGAGAGAAAGCAGAGGGGATATTACGTATTGCGGCGTGTGTTTGAGTGTGTATGTGACGAAGTTTAAGGGGAAAAGAAAAGAAGAATATTATTTCTTTTGTTCTTTCTTTTTAAAGCAAGAGATCATGTCTCAAGCAAGAGATTTCTAACAACTTACTTCTCTTTTTCTCTCATCTCCTTTCCTTTATTCTCTTCCTACTACTTTTACTTCTCTCCCTCTTCTGCTTGCTGCTGTTGCCGCTTCCTTTTACTTTTTCACCTATTACTTCTCTTCTGAAGTAGCACTCTTACTTTTCCCACAAAACTGAGCAAGGAGCAGGGAAGAAGAAGGAAAACTAAAGATATAAAAGTATTATTTTCCATTTTCTCATCTCCTTTCCCAAGAAGAACTAAAAGTATATTCTTGTTACTCCCTAAATTAATAGTGAAGGAAGTCAAAAGTCAATGTTTTTTCTACAAACATATCATCGTTCGCTCCTTCTTTTCTTTTCTCTTTTCGTTTCGTTGCCTCTATTACTATAAGAATGTCATTTTATTTTGTACAAAAAAATTTTTTTTGTCTGGTCCCTTTCCCGGTTCACAGAGCAAAGGTACTCAAAACTTTGTGCATTGTGTCATAACCCACAACAATGTAAGGATTCTGATGAATTCTCGGGCTTTCGCGGATCTCTACGCTGCCTAACTGAAAATGGTGGTGATGTTGCTTGGACAAAATTGGATACGGTAAGAATGAAGAATTGGTAGCGCATGTTTTTATCTCTATTACCTCCAAATATGTCATTTCATTTTTAGTAAAATAAAATAATTATACACCAATTTTTCTCATGCATTAAATAAATGTAGGCTGCGGCTGCGGCAATAATATCTTGAAACTTCATAATCATCACCAAACTTGTAGAGAAATGTATGTATTTCTAAAAATAAAACCAACCACATGTTTCAATTTCAGGTATATCGTTTCTTCAGCGATCAAACTACATTAGATCCTGGCACAAATAATCTTCAGAACAGCAGAAGAAATAACAATGGGAATAGTAATAATAATGGTGGCAGTAGAGGATTTAGTTTGAGTGCTTCTGAGTATTCCTTTTTATGCCCGAATGGCGAATCTCGGCCAATAAATACAAATAATCCTTGTACATGGGCCGGTCGACCATGGCGAAGTTATCTGGTAACGAATCGACTATCCGCTGCTGCTACAATTGCAGATATTCAGCAACAAATCACTCTCCACCGGACAATCGGGAGTAGTATTTTGAGCGGAGTTCAGCCACCCCCTGCTATATCCTGGCTTGGAGATATTTTAGAATTTGGAGGAGACGAAGTGGAGTTTCACGTTCCCACGTCTGTTGCTGCAACTGTTACTCCTTTAGCTTACCTGGATCGGGGAAACTACACAATGACCATTGAAAAGCCATCTTGTCCAAGTCGAAGAACGGTGAGAATTTGTGTTCGCAATGAGATTGAAAAGTTAAAGTGCAAGGGACTTCTAATGGCTTCCTATGGTAAGTTTGTTAAAAAAAGCCTAAAATTTTATAGAAGTTTTTAGGAGCATAAACTTATAGTAGTGGTACACTAATAATGAGCATATCTTTTTATACTATGTGTCCATCAGGAAGGCGAATAGCTCCGTACTTTGAGTGCATTCAAGGAGAAGGGAAGGAGGATTGCATGAGGAAAATCACCACGGGGCAAGCTGATGTTCTCAGCGTTGATGCAAGAGAAGCCTATGTCGGTTCAAAGTATGGAAATGAAAACAATCTTATGCATTATTTGTCGTTTTCATGTCAATAATATTATTATTACTCCATACAAGCCACTTGATATTTATTCTTTGATCTTAATCGTAATATTATTGCTCTTTTGTTACTTTTTCCTGTGTTTTTGATGAAATTACTTTGCTGTTGTGTGGTGTCGTGCGAACATCCAGACGATTGAGACTAACTCCAATCCTGTCGGAAGCAGAAAGATTTGGTGACGATGAAACAGATGCCTCTAGGTAAGAAGCAGCAAAAGAAACATCTAAAGAAACATTTTAAGCTGCTGCTGCGGAGGAGGATTGTTTGAAAATCAAATAATTTGACAGTTATACAGATATTCATAATAATGAGCTAATAAGTTAGCTAGAAAGACTAATAAGAACTCTTTATGTATCTATGTATAGATATGCTGTGGCTGTGGTTAGGGCTGATGCTGGTATTCAGTCAATTGTGGATTTGAGAGGGAAACGATCGTGTCACGGTTCAGTGAGCTCACTGACTGGCTGGAATATTCCTTTGATTGTCTTAAGAGACTCTGGGCTCATCTACCCCAGCCGTTGTCAGTTTGGCCGAGCTCTTGCTGGATTCTTCTCTGGTGGAAGTTGTGTGCCAGGAGCATCCAAAGATCCCAATCTTAATCTACCGGAAACGCTTTGCTCATTGTGTGTTGGAAGCAATCTTGGTATGACACGACAAGAGGATGTGATAATAATGCTGATGATGACCATGATAATGATCCCATTATTTGTTTTCTCCCCGCGTTGTTCGTCCTTGATTTCCTTTCTTGAAAATGTTGCTTTTAGAGTACATACTTCACCTCAAATTAATAAAAAATTGGTTTAATCGCCTTCTCCGTTATTGTTCTTCATATCTTGAACAATGATGCAATTCCCTTTTAAGGATTTATTAAATATTAACCGAAATGATAAATTGATTAAAATAAAACTAAAACCAACTGCCTATCATTTTTAACTTGGAAGAATTGCAAGAATCTATTGAGTCAAAATAAAGATGAAAATGAAAAAGCAAATTCCTTTTGAATGATGAAAGGGGAAAGGAACGAACGTTTTGGAGAATGATAAAATAAAATGAATTCGAGCGAAATCTGGATCTTATTACGATGACATGAATTTTGATAAATTGTAGACGCACCAGGCTTGGCCAATGAGCAAAGTTTCTGTGCTGACAACGAGTCGGAAGGATTCTATGGGGATCTAGGGGCTTTCCGATGTCTTGCTACTTTTCAAGGAGATGTTGCATTCATTGATCACTTAACACCACTGCTAAATACTGGTAAGTAGAAGAGTGGTGGTGGTTTCTATTACTAAAATTGAATTATTACTTTATTAAGCAGTAATTAAGTCAAGAGTCAAGAGCGTAATGCATATAGCAACAAAACTCGTATAAATAAGTCTTCATATTACTTTGTTGGAAGGAGTGGTTTTTCATTTTTCTATCTTGATGATGAATAAAAAGATTTCTACCTTTATTCAAGAAAATAAAGTATCAGATGAAATTGAATATTCTTAAGGGAGACATTAAAAAGATTAATTGGAAGCTTAGAAAACAAGGTTGCGGCTTAAAATAGATTTGGGTAAAGAACTGCATAGTGTTGCCAAATCTTGAATCTTGAAGTGAAAGGTGGGAACACGTAAAAGTATGTCGGAGAGACATGACACAGATTTTGGAACGTAATAATACGAGTGCATGTAAAGTAGTAAATAGTGCACATAAATATTTGACTTCGACTTAATACCTAAGGTCATTTTATTTGTTTTTAATTACCATTCTACTACAATAGATGGATACGCTAATGCGACATGGGCTGCTGGATTAGCGTCAGTTAACTTCCGTCTAGTGTGCCCCTTCGGACCTACGAGAGCAGTAACAGAATTCCGCCAATGTCACTGGGGGAGAATTCCTACGGATAAGGTTATCACCACCGAAGACAAAGACTACGTTGAACGAGAAGACATCCGTCTCACCCTTCTAAAAGCATCTCAAACATTCCACACGGAACAAGTCCTTCTACGATTGTTTGGTCCATACTATGGAATTACCAACTTACTTTTCAAGGTAAGTAAAAAAAGAAAAGACGTTCAATTTTTCAAACCTACGTAATCCTTTCCCCTATATATTTATCCTTGTACTTATCGTATCCATTTAAAGGAAACTGGAAAGGGATCTGGAGCAAAGTACTACTTTCACATACTTTATTTAAATACATGTATGTATGCATACCTGTACCTAAAACTATAATATACACATCTAATCTAACATATTTTCGGAGAAACTTAAAAGAAAAGTGAATGTGAGTATGCATTCCGGAAAATATCCAGTTTAATAATCCTTCACTTTGCCGTCATACACATTCTATTCTTCTTAACAAAAGCTCTCTTACTTAAAGATAAGTAAATACAACATTCAAAATACGACGCATTTCTTGCATTCAGCAGCAACTACTTAAGAAAACCGTTAGTCTTGATACCTACTACGGCTTTACTTACAACAAAGTTTTTTTCATATTACTATGTGTCTGTTATGACGCAATATGTACTACAACAAAAAGATTTCTTACTCTCTCTGTCTCTCTCTTAAGTACAAAAAGGAATCATGACTTTCTGTTTCTGCTGAACTTATTATGACTTTACTACATTTAGATAGATCCGCATCTTCTTCTTACCACGTTTTTCACAGCTGAAAGCCCTCATCTAAGTATTGTGTGTGTGTGTGTACATTTGTTTAAACTAACATAAAAGGTCTTTTGATAAGAACGGGACATTCTCCTTTGAATTATTCATCATTTGTTCCGGGTTTTGTTCTCGATCACATATTCCCGAGATACAAACAGTCTAAAAAATTCCTCTTCAGTGAAGAAGAAGAAGGTGTGTACACATCAGAATTTCTTTATCCTTTAGCAAATATCTATTGTAATCATATGACACGTTTCGTGGGTGCATGCACACGCTCTTTCGTTTTATTTTAACTGCTAGAAAAAGTCTTTTTAAATGATTATTCTGTTGAGACTCGGAGAATACAAATGCACATGTGATAGCGATTCTTTAATACCATTCGAATATAACTTAACTTAATGCACAGATGATGCTCTTAGTAAATATTTTTTATGTTTCAAACAAACCAAAAACGCTTCCCTCATTCATCCATTCAT
>JAHZNJ010001402.1:0-14067 GCA_027744475.1 Lepidocyrtus cf. sotoi NNG-2020 | reverse complement strand
TTTACAAGAACAACAAAGTGTAATAGGGTAATGTATGGATGTAATAATAAGGACAACAACAACAGCAACATCAGAAAAAAACATTTTATTTTCTCATCTTACCTTTTTTTCTTTCTTTAATACCAAACGTAATCATGATCATCAACATCATAGTCTTCGTCATCAACATGAATGATTTTTAGCCAGCTTTGGTTTTGCTCTATAGTGGCTGGTTATTCCGTGGCTTTTGGGCATGGCATGAATCCTTGTTGTCGTCGTTCCATCGCTCGCATCGCATCGTCATCATCAAGAACATTTAACATCTTGATGGGATGATGAGGATGATTGCATCTCGCACATCACATCACATTCATCCGAAAGGCACAAGCTCACTTTTGACTTTTATGTGTTTTTGGTGGTGGTGGTGGTTGCGGCGGCGGTGGTGGTGAATATTTTCATGTGATTTTCGCAATATACTAACAAACAAACAACCAATTCCAAAACCAGAAAGGAAGAGTGAGTGAATGAAAATGTGAAGAGAGAATTCTCGTAAGTATGGTGGATGGATTGGATGATGTCCCTTCATTCAATTTTACGTACTAAAACTAAATATGTACATACACGGGAATTTGTGGTTTGTTGGTTGGTTGGTGAAGAGTGATGGACTCGAGAACTAACTTTGTGAAATATACGGGGCCATAATGTAAGCTAAATGGATTTGCTGTCCCGCATAAACTAACAAAAGGAATGTCAACTTGTGAAATACGGTTCTTCTTGGAAGAAGTGTCTCTCTTCTCCATCTACGACGAAAGAAAGAAGTGAAGAACTTGTGCTTATATAAGATTTGACAAGTGGATATGTACTAATATAACTGCCTCGCTAATCTGTAAAGTAAAGGGTAATAGTATATTACCTATGCACATTTTTATATGTGTATATCTTTTTCTGATCTGCTTATGTGAGTAGGCACATTATGTCAATAGATCATTAGCATATTTGTGCCGTTTAAATGAATAGTTTCTTATGCACACAAATTCTTTAAATTGCATATCAAACAGATTGAATTGCAGTGCGTGTGTAATCAAATGCAACATTATTACTCGTTGATGGCAGGCAATATCGCCACTCGGCATCATGATCACAACATCACACATCACCACCAATACCACCATGAAATCCTTTTCGTATCATTATTACCAGCACGAATCGCATCAAAGAGGATGGATTGATACCACGCTTTCATTCTTCATTTAAGTAATCCATTTTATTAGCACTTTTTGTTGTCTTTTTTACTTTCCTTGTGAGTAGTTGGTATTGGAATGGATTTTAACGAGTTTTGTAGTTGGAGCATAGCATAACATAGCACCAGAAAGAGGATGCGCCTTCCTTCGCCTACTACCATTAAATAAAATGCAAAGAGGTTTCTAATAAAAAATCTAGTTAAAAAGATTCTTCTTTTTCTTCTTATAATGGAATGGCACATGAGTATGGCATGGCGTGGCGGAGAGAGTCAAAAGGATCTACACATAGTAAGAGTAATATATGTGTAATTATACTGCATACCTATATAAATAACCAGAGACAGAGACACACACACAGAAAAAACGTGAATCAACAATGGAATTGTTCTTGAAATCCTATAATGGAAATTGCAATCTTTATATTGCATCTTTTTTTACATAGCACCAGAAAGAGGATGCGCCTTCCTTCGCCTACTACCATTAAATAAAATGCAAAGAGGTTTCTAATAAAAAATCTAGTTAAAAAGATTCTTCTTCTTTTTCTTCTTATAATGGAATGGCACATGAGTATGGCATGGCGTGACGGAGAGAGTCAAAAGGATCTACACATAGAAAGAGTAATATGTGTAATCATACTGCATACCTATATAAATAACCAGAGAGATAGAGACACACACACACACAGAAAAAACGTGAATCAACAATGGAATTGTTCTTGAAATCCTATAATGGAAATTGCAATCTTTATATTGCATCTTTTTTTCTTCTTCTCTTTTTAAAAAAGTTTTTTTACACATTTGTTGCTATTACATTTGAGTAAACTGTTCTAAAAAGTCTGATAAAAGTTAAGGAATATAAGAAGGGCTATTATGGGTGCTTATATCTCGTCTATCACCAAAAAGACCATCATTTTAAAAATGTTTTTTTTCTTCTTCTCATCTTCACTTCTTTCCCTTCTTACCCAAGATTTTTTTATAAGTGTAATCGCAATCTGCATAAGCATATCCATGCATATGCAGTCAGTTTTTATTCACTTATATGAAGATGGCGATGATGATGATGATGCACATAACTCTTGTGGGTTCATTCAGGTTTTCACATTCATAAAATTTGTTTTTATTGCTATTTTGCATGACACTTTTTCGTCTTTTAGTTTAAGTAGTAATGGCTCGCTCGCATATGTACATTTCTTCTCCTCTCTTCTCGCACCGTGCATGCAACATCAACAAAACAAAACATTTTATATCACAATATCCATCCGTCTTTTTTTCTTACTTTGTTTCATTTCATATAAGGCATTTATGAGCTCTGAGCGAGCGGGCATTGAAATAGTTAGCAACAAGCACCTTGACTTTTTCTCATTTTCTTGATAAATTTGCGTGTTACGAACATACGTGGTTACGACTTTAAAAGAAAAAATAATCACATCTAGATAAAACGTTTTTTTATGAATGGGAATGAAAGGTTTTATCAAAGTTTTTAAACTATTTTTATAAAAAAAAGTACATCAAAATAGTGACTATACAAATGTAACTTAGCGCCTACTTGATGATGATTAAATCATGTAAAGAACAGAAATGGTCGTAAACAATGAAAGCAAAAGTTTTTATAACCACAACGCTTGATAATAATAACAAAATCGGATTCAAGGCTCTTTTCTTTTCATACATAAGTTGAAATGTGTTGAAAAATAAATATGGCTGAAAATTTTTATAATCTTTATGTAAGCTTCCTTCATAAAAGTTTTTTTTAGATATCATGTCCAGATTTTGCTGAAAATTCCATCAAAATTAAGAAATCTAATGAGTAACTTTGCTTTACTATTTTTCTTTTTTACAGATCACGAAACTATACACAGTTGGTTGGACTAGCAGGAGGATTGCTTTCTTTGCTGGTACGTTCCTCAAATTGGATCAGCAGAAGTGAGAAAGTAAAGTGCATCTCCGACAAATAAGAACAACTATTATTTAGCCCCTGTACTTTGTGATTTTTTTGTAAATACGCACACGTCCCATGTGTTACTTACTACACCTTCAGACATACATCAAAATAAGCTTTCGGCTTTTCACAGAACAATCCCAATCGTCGTCGTCTGTCTACTTCTCTTCTTCTTCTGCTATTGTTTTGCTAAAAGATTTCATATTTTTTTAATGCAATGTAATGGAAGGAAGATGAAAGAAAGACGGAGTCAAGTTGAAAGAGTCGATATCAAAATACATAAAAAGAAATTAGAAGTAGTCATTCATGTAAAATATTTTATTTTATTTTGTTTGATGCCGATGAGCGATGTGTATGTACGTAAGTATGTACACATTATGTTAAAATAATGTTATAAAATAAAGTTTAAGCAGATTTTTTTTCAAAATATTTAATGCTTCAGTCACTGCACTATTAGTCATATTACAAGTTACAAAATATATGCATTAAATGTGCATTTGTCGGTGATATCGGCTTCCTTTATAAAGATTTTTTCATCCTAAAAGTTGAATGAAGCTTGGGCATCAGCAGCAGCAGCTAAAGAAGAAGAATGAACAGGTGATGTAAAACTACACAACAAAAGTTGCCGAGAATCTGACAACAACTTTTCGTACTTGACTTTTTTAAGTTTAAAAAGTAGTAGAATTAAGTGATATTCTAGATAGGAGGAGGAATAGAGTAAAAGAATGATAAAAAATCGCGAAACTCACACCTCGAAAATTCTCGTCGTCATCGACCTGGATTGACACATACGTGTGTTCAGTATAAAATATTTGTTATCTGGCTAATTTGTGAATCATGAAAAGGAATTTTTTGGATGCTGCTGCTGATGATTTTGATGGCGTTGATGATGATGATGATCGCTCAAGTTAAAAACAACAACAGGCAAGGACAAAAAGGTTTCTTTCTTGTCGTCGTCGTCGCGTCATAAGAAGAATTCATACATAAAAAAGCTTAATTCTTGTTTGCAGCATAATGTAATACTACGACTTGTTTGCAAATATCTGCATATAAATTTACCACCGCCGCCACCACCACCACAATTCACAACAACAACGCACACGAGCAAGAAAGTGAGCTACACTACTACACAACACAAAACAATAATTATCAAATTAGTATTAGTCCTTCGTTATGTTATACTACAACGAAAATAAATTGACATATGTGCAAACTATCGGATTTCATTCATTCATGAATCACTCAAGAGGATGTAAAATATGTGCATGGGTCGATTACTTTGATTTCATTCATACTTTTTTTTTCTAAATAAAATTTCTTACGATTAGATGTTTTGTGAGATAAGCCTTTTGCTTACTTCTTGAGTACGTCACAAGTAGATTTATTGATGTAACCAACAACGCATCGTATAATATTGCATTTTCTGAAATTAGCTCGCAAACATCGTGCTGTTGTGTCTTGCGTCCCTTAGCCAATTACACAATTTTTTTTTCCAATTTTGAATTAACCATTTTTACCATTTCACAGATCAAAAAACTCAACAAGCGGAACATGAGGCAGTGCAGTAGAGTAGCAGAATCAAAATAAGTCTGGGTAAGCCAAATTTCTTTCAAGCAAGCAAGCAAATCTTACAGGAAATAAAAGCTCCTCCGAAATAAGAAGCATAAGAAAACGAAAAAACAAAAAAATGAAGAAAGTTATTTATTTGTTCCGTTTCACTCCTCTTCCATTATATTTTTTTTTCTCTTTCTATCCCAACTCAATCCTCAATCCTATTTTTCAGTTGTTTCACACTAATACGACATAAGACAACCATATTATTATTATCATGATCATGATCATCATTCCTATCACTGACTGATAAGTATATAAGGTAAGCTGGATTTTTATTATCATTATCACTACTACTGCTACTTCTGATTCCGTTTTTTTTCGTCCACCCCAAAAGCAAAACTACACCAGAGAGCAGTGCATTCCTTGCTCTTCTTACAGTATAGTAGTAGCATGAAGCAGCATCACATCACATCACGGAAAGTTACTTTCTATCCACCAACTACCAACCAGTTCTATTTTTTATCCCGTTCTTCGATATTGTTATTATTCTTTCTCTTTTACAATAATANAAAGTTACTTTCTATCCACCAACTACCAACCAGTTCTATTTTTTATCCCGTTCTTCGATATTGTTATTATTCTTTCTCTTTTACAATAATAAAAGAAAAAGAGAAGAAGAAAACTGTTGTTATTGTCCTAGTCCCAAAAACCCCTAACGTGTACACTGCAAGCAAGCAAAGCAATCACACAATCTGATATATTCACGCATTCATTCATTCATTCGTTCCATTGGAAGAACACTACACAATATCATCCTCTTCTGATCACACTTCTCCCCTGTTTTTTTTCTTCTTTTTTTACTCTTACTTCAGCTTTTCCTGTCTGATTCGATATAGAATGCAAGGAATTGCCTAAAAGCCAAAACAAAAAATTCACTACGGAACTGAACTGAGTGAGTGAACAACAACAACGTTCTACATGCAAGCGAGAAAAAAAAATCGCCCAAAAAGACAATTTTGTTAATGTTCCTCCAGAGAGATGAATGAAACCCGTCGGAGGAGGAGGAGAAAAAAAGAAAATTCTCTGCTGCAATGCAATACAGATACAGATATATATATATCCAATGTAATAATCTTATATAAAATATACAATAGATCATCTTACATGGTAAAACAAAATACGAACAATCTCTTTAAGTTTTACTATACAGACGGCTCGCAACATTCATAATGCAACAATATGCCAGAAATAAGAAAACGAGTAGAATGTTTTACTTTTACTGTACTTCTGCTTCAAACAAGACAAACGTTACTAATATTAAGATAGAATTTGAAAGAGTTTTAGAAATATTTTATGCAATTTAAGAGTTGTTTTTAGTCACGTTTGACAAAACTGTTTTAACTTCTTCAATTTTTGAATATTTTGGTTTCAAGGAAGGGAAAGAAATATATAAAACTTGAAGCTGTAACGTACTAACAATAAGTAAGCGGAGCTAAGTTCGATTTTACAGTTTGAGTCCAAAATTTCTAACGCATATTTAGATTCGAAAGATTCCCAAATTGTGTCAAGTGAATGAGCACGGTAATAACTAATTATACTTTTCACTGACGAAAATGATGAGAGAAGTAATCACAGAACAATTATAACCAGTAGAAATTCCCAGTGATGATTCCAGAAGGACTAGAATCCGCGATGAGTTATTTAATCAAGAAAAAATCAAAAGCAGAATAAAAATCTAGGTCTGTTAATACTCGTATGATATGATGATGATGATTATGATGATAAGCTTTGAAGAAGAATGAGCAGCTACAGCTACTAAATCGCCTTCGGTGATGTTTTGATTATTAAAAAAGAGGTAAAAAAGTAAAGAGGTAGTTTGATGCAATAAAGATTGGAATGGAATAGGCAGAGCCACACAGATAAGATGAAACCTATCATAAGAATGATGATGATGATGAATATGATTACTACGACGAGCGACGATGATGGATTATTAAGGAGAAAAGTATAATATCTGTACTAAAGTTGCTTTTCTTCAACTTCTTCTTCTACTAAATCGTATTTTTAATGCAATACACATGTATGAACATCAAAAACATACCTATAATCCATTTACCTATACTTTACTAAGGCCAAGTTACTTTACTATCTTGTTCTTGCAAGTAGTAAAAATCAAGAGTATGTAGAAAGATGAATAGCTGAAATCTGAAAATATCTAAATGGAACTACTCATCGTCAGCAGAATCAGAAGTCAAATAATCACATTTGAGGAGGATCATGATGATAATAATAAGGATTATCAGCCTTTCTACTGTTTCAGTTTCTGTTCAATCTATTTTAATAATAGTAATAGTAACCTTGAGTAAAAAATGATTACATTTGGATACTTAATGTTAATATACATAAGACTGAATAGGCTCTTCTCTCCGAGATTAAGTATGAATCTATAGCTTACATGCCAGCAGATGTGAAGTGAAGTGAGTAATCAAATAAAAAACAGCCACTTTTGTTACTTTTCCTGATTTTTGTAAGTATTGTTTCGAAGTTGCATTTGTTTTGCTTGCGTGTGAGCCGGAGTCCAACAGTCTACACACAGCGCAACGTAACATTTGAGTAATGATCAACAGAGCAGAGCTTGCGTTGTTGTTGTTTGTTATTTCTTACTTTCTTTTCAGCTTTGCAGGAGAATCGGCCGTCATTGCATTTCGCGTTTTTGTGTTGTAGTGAAATGAATTGACATTATGCGCTATTTTGACTTTAAGTAAACGCAACGCAATTTTTAATATAAACAAACAAGCCGTTTTTGCTGAAACCGAACCAAAGCGGGAATGAAATAATTTCATAAACAAAGATTCTTAAAAAATTCGTAAAATTATTAAACAGTATAATTAATCTTATCACGCACTGCACTGCGTCCAACTTTAAACAATGTTGCTTTCTTCTTTACACAGCACCAATGCACAGCAGAATTGCAAAATGAAGAGAACTTTTTAAAAAAACACAATAATTGTTCCGAAAGAGGAGGGATAAATTGTTTAAAAAACAAAATCCTACGCAAAGGTAATTTTTCATCATATAAATTTATAAGGAAAAAGTTTCAGCGGAACTTGCATAGTAATTTTCACCATCTTGCTCTGATGATGATGATAATACACTAGGTAGGTAGTACTAGGTAGTTTGTAGTCAATTCAAATGTACCCAATATCTGTCTGAAAATGCACATTTTCCTTAATTTTTTTCTCTTCTTTTTGTATTCTTCTGGTGGTTTAGTGCATTGATAAAGTGCCCGTTTCATTGTTGCCATCAAAGTAATTCATATTATTATTTTTAATATTATTATTGTTACACAATGTATAAAGCTTCTTCTTCTTCTTATTCTTGAATACCATCGTTTTTTTATCTTAATAAAGGTCTCTTCTTATCAATCATAGAGCAAGAGAGAAAAGAAAAATCCCCCCTTGAGCGATGGAAACTGGTATTCGGTCGGGTTTCGTTTCTTCGTCTGTAGTAAATTCAAACTCCATCACACAACAACCCTTTTTATTTCCATCGTTTGTAAACTGTTAAGCAAACGCAAACCCACTACAACAGCAAAAGCAACAGAAATAGACTGAAATATATACTGATGCGATGGGAGACTAAATGAAATTTTGTTTAAATGAGCGAAGAAAATGTTAAGGGTAGAATTATATGCAGCTGTGTCAGGCAAAAAATATTATTATTTATACGTACGTACGCATTCAAGTAATTTCTTATTAGGTATATTAATAATAAAAAAATAATAATTGGAAATAAGAAAATTATATCTGTGATGTTGTTGTTGCAGTAAAAACAGACGCGAGAGAAATACAAAAGAAAAGAGTGAAAGGTCAAACTCATTTTAAGACTTTGCACTCCTCACTCTCAATTATTTACATAATTAACTTTTTTGCAAACTTGACATAATTAAAAAAATTTCCTGCGGGGAAAATAAAACTACTTTCCGGAAACGAAGATGTTTATGCAAATACTTCAAAGTCTACATAAAACTGAGAAAGAAGATTCTCTGTTTTCCCTTGGTTTAAGATTAAGAATATAATGTGAGTTGCTTGCTGCATTGTTGCACTGTAACACAGTTTGGACAGAACTAAAACTGGTTACTTTGCAAGAGAATAGTCTGTAACTTTATAAGAGTCACTGAGTGAGAGAGAGAGAAAGATACGTCTACATAATATCATGATGATGATCATCATTTCATTATTACAGTCAATGCAAGAATGGACGTAGAAGGTGAGGATGATGAGAATGATGCACGTCCTGCTTGCTCACCAGGTCCACCAGACACGATGCAATAATGAAAAAAAATCGTGTGACTTATGTTCGAGAAAACTTATATTATGAATATGCATAATATAAAATAATTTCATAAACCATTTTTTCTTCCAACACCCTACGCCGTTTGATATACTCGAGAAAGGCTGGCCAATTTCTCAAATAAAAAGGAATAAACTAAAACATCCAACAACGATGTTTTTATACCGGTACTTCTCCTATTTTATTTTTTTAAAAAAACCATTCATTCAAAACACCACAACCACCATCATCATTCCTAAATACTTTATTGCCTTATTATTAATGTATTAACTGTGATAAGCATTATCTTAGCTTTTATTATAACGGATATCCTCCATCCACTATCAAAATGAAGGGAGAAGAGAGAGAGAGAGAGAGAGAGAGAAAAAATAATGTGAAAATTTTTATTAAACATGCTCAAATATATTATTAGAGGTTGATAGGTTGAGGTTTGAACTCTGACCTGAGGCTTTTTCAAGCATCCAATACTGAAAAACCATTTTTCAAGAAAAACGTTTTGGCCAGGCAAAGAGTGTGTGAGAGAGAGAGAGAGAGAGAGAGAGAGAGAGAGAGAGAAAGAAGAGAACGACGCTTATTCTTGCTTTCCTCTTCTCCGTGAGTGAATCACTTCTAGCGCCCATGTCGATCGTTATGTGGTCTTCATCTTTATCATTTTGAATTGAACAGAGAGAAGAAAACACACGCTCCTTTTGCTTTCTTATTACCTTACACACCACCATCATACCACCACAAAACAGTATTTTCTCTCCTGCTGGAGTTTGAGTTTATAAGAGATTTTATTTTGTAGTGTTCTGCTCATATTGTCTTCTTCTGCATAAGTTATTATATGTTTATATAGCATTTCATACACTATTATTATTCGTAATAGTACTATTATTAAGCATTTTCAGCTCATATCGGCCCTTAAGGTACGTCACGATTTATTATCCTATCATGTGGTCGACAGACGGACGTGCCAGCGAAGAGCTTTACCACATTGTAATACGATGAATCTCCAAACTTACCAAACCCAACGCAATAGCTATGTTGTTCGCTTTTGTTGTGTGTGCTGTTATTCACAATCGGTGTAAAGCGAAGAGGTGACTTTTCTTTGAAAATTTGCTGATGATTTTCAGATGTGCAGCAGTTTAAACTTCATTTCCTAAGTTTTGTTATCTTTAGGCTAATCGATTTTTCAAAAAATAAAAACTAAAATAAAATAAAAACGTGCTTAAAATAAAATGTTTGACATAAAACCTCTTTTTACTGCAAAACAGTAATCCTATAATTACCACCGATGTAAATAAACGACATAGAAAGCTCTTTTTGTTCCTGTTTGGATTGAAGTAATGTGACAGGCTTTAACGCAGCAACAGCTTCAATTCAAAATGCTTCTTATTATTATTAGGAATCCCATCATTTCAGGTCGATTTCAGTCAGTATTAAGTAATTTTCACGGTTAATTTATCTAGATTAACATGTTAAACTTAAGGAAAATTACAGAAGAAATCTCCAAAGCGGAAAGAATTTTTAATAGGGCACACTTTTCCCTTATCAGCATCACCATCATCATCTTCCCCAGCTTGCTTTGCTTCTGTTGCAACACAGAACACAAAGAAGAAGAAATTAAAAGATTCCCTTTTCTGCGTTTTTACTACCTAAAAAATCCAAGGAAGAAAAAGAAGGGTTGAGTTTGGGTTGGTTGATGATGATGAAACTTTTTATTAAGGAAATTTAAATTAAGCTCAATCTTATTACTCTCCTTATTCATTACCTTTTTATTTTACAGGAAAAAATTAAATGAATGAACCACTGGAAAATCTCTCGTGCGATAAGTTCCCTAAAAATGAGTAAAATAGAGTGAGTGGTAGTAATCGTAGCAGTAATTTTTAAAGCCAATTAAAATCACACTCTTCTTTCCCCAATTTTTTTCTCCTCTTCTTAACCCTTTTTAAAAGGAGCACTACACGATACAATTCAATGCGTTATTAGATTGTTTCCCATTATAAAAAGTTACTACTGTCATCATATATTATGCTTTTTACCCCTCAAGACTGAATTGCTCTAGAAAAAACATATTCCAATATTTTTAAAAGGAGCACATCTTATTATTACTACGTAGCTCTAGCTTCTGCTGCTTAGGAATCATATGCTTATATGCACATATTCTACTTAAACGAAGTAGCTGGAGAAAAAAAACTCAAATGCCTTTTTTATACTTTTTTTTAGCATGAACTTTCATTATAATAAATTCATTCATCCATCTCTCTCCATTTCTTTCTTTTCCATCCCCTGCTCTGCTCTGAGGTTTTTCTTCTTCTTCTTCTCTTCCATTCCCTTATTATACCATAATCCATTTCCCCCTTTTCCCTTATTTGATGATCCTTGTTGGCTTTGACTGCGTTTTTTCATTGGAGAAGAAAAAGAGGAAGAAGAAGAACGTGTTGCTTTCTACTACAATATTGTATCCTTGCCATGACCATGGCTCATTCACGGAGAGAGATGCTGATGCTGAATGTCTTTCTTTTTCCATTTTTTTCTCGCACTTCTTCATCTCCACTACTACTCTACTTGAACTTCTCTTCTCAAATGGTGGAAAATTGGATGTGTGTTTTCAAGTTGTAAAAAAGGAGGAAAAAGAAATGAACTTACATATAATATTTTGTGGACGAGATGAACGTGCGGAATGGGAAAACTGAGAAAACAGAACTGAACCCAGCATAGTATAAAACTTCATAATAATATATTCGTTTAAGTTATACGCGACGGTGCCATGCCAGGATGCCACCCCGTACCACTTTAGAATATAACTGTGTAAGAGAATTCAATTAATTTATCCCAAGAGTCTAATCAAAGCCCCTTTTTCATTATGAGAAACGGGCCCATGTTGTATCATCATCATTCATCCGACACAAAAACTTTGTTCGACTCCGTCTCTCTCTTTCTCTCTATTGTAAAAAGAGGAAGAAGAAGAAGACCCTACACGCACATATCACTTTTATTTTAGCGTACAATAAGCGACCACCACCGTCACCTCCTCTTTTCCTTTTTGTTGCAACAACACAATACAAAGAAGATCCATATATTTTTCAAAGGGAGAATTTTTTTAGAAGAAGACGAAACAAAGACGACCCTGTTCTTTAATAGTAAAACTGAGCATGATGTGGATGTTGATGATGATGAAGATGAATATTTTTTATAAATGTCAAACCAAGCCAGTCTGTTGGCTTCCCGAATTTGGCTCAATGCCTGCTCACAACAATGTGTCCTGACTCTTTTAAATGCATACATACAGATTGAATGAGTAACTTCCACATTTTAACTGGTAGCAGAAAATTCATAATTTCTTTTTCATTTCAGCCAAATCAAATGTAATTATTGCAGCCAGGCTGATCCTTTGATTGCTATTTTACAGGTATATGGCTAAAAATTGGCCACCATCATAAAAGAGAGGAGAGAGAGTAGAACATAAACGATTCATTTAACTGACTCACCCCTGATTTCTCCAAATGAGTTATTATCTACGGAATTTTTTTTATTCTTATAGTAAACAATGAAGGGTAATAGAAAGACAACGCAGAAAATAATTTTTTTCCACAATAACAATTACAATTGTCCTCTTCTCCCATCTCATTTGCCATAATAATTTTTTTTTGGTTGTGAATGATGAAGAAGTAGGAATAGAAGGGTGGGACTCACTCACCTTACCTTACCTCATTTTTCATTCAAGAAGATATTATTGTATTTTTAAATCAGGGTTTCTATTCAACATTATTAAACGTAGATTTTTACACATACATCATTTTTTTGCCTGGGTGTTCCTTTCAACTAACTTACCGTGTGTGTGTTTTTTGTCATGAAACTGAAGTCGTCTTCATCATCATCTTCTTCTTCTACTTCTTCTTGATCGTCGCTTTTTTCCAAGAGCCGTTGCTGTTGTCATTGTCATCATCGTCAACTTTTTTCACATGATCAGCAGAAAAAAAGAAGCCAGCCACTCAGTCACTCACTCACTTGAGCTCACATTGCATCGCAATCAGTCAGAAAATGAAGAGACAACGCAGCGTAATAAGTAACAACGCAGAGAGAGAGGAGAGGGAGAGGACCACCTCATTGTCACTAGTTTATCATCTTGATTTCAAAAAAATTACATACAATGAAATGTACATATCACTTACTTCATACATGTAATCTTTCACCTTCAGATAGCTTACTTAAAAACGCAGTTGAAGTTAAAGAAGCTCAAAAGAAGAATTGTAAATAATAAATGTCTGTTAAAAGTTTAAAGTATATTTTGTTCATAAAGATCATCATCGTCGTCATCAACATCATCGCAAAATCGCATCGAAGAAGGACAAAATTGTGTATTTTTATGGTTTATCTTAAATTGTGGAAGTAGACATGGCACAATCTAAGGGAATAATTGCATACCTAGATACTTTGTACAAGCGTTATTATCAGAAATATGTGCCTAATCTCTCTCTCTGCCTATATCCCACCTTGTATACAAACATTTTATGTATATCTATAATCAACCTTCACCAACTTGCAAGCAACTTGCAGCAAGGCTGCTGCTGTTGCTGTTGTAAAAAAAAGACAATCCGAGAAGACGACCAACAACCATGGCAAAAGTGGATTTATTACTCTTCGCTAACATTTTGGCAGTTGGCTGACGTTACGCAAAAATTCAAGAAATCTTCATAAGGGAGAAAATTTTTTTTCGCATGTATTGGGCTCATCATCATCATCAAACAAGGAATCTCAACAAAATGTATACATGCCCCTATATCGACCACCATCATATTCTTATTCTTCTATTACATCTTCTGCTTAGAGAGATATGCAGATACATACAATTTACTTTACTTAACTAACTTTTTTTTAAAGGTGATAGATATTCTTGGATTATTTTTTTCTTTTCGTTGATAAAATAAGTTACTACATGCTTTATCTCTCATGAGGATGACGATGACGATGCCTTCTTTTACCTTGAATAATACTTTCAGATTCAGAATTCAGAATG
>JAHZNJ010001401.1:0-26260 GCA_027744475.1 Lepidocyrtus cf. sotoi NNG-2020 | reverse complement strand
TTGTCTGGTTGCAGTTTGTTGGTATTATCACCTCATTACCCGTCGTATCTCCTCAACGCAAATAATATTCCACACAGATACTGATGTGCTTGCTTCTTTGTATGAACAAAAATCAATGAATAATTTTTTTTATCATAAAACCAGACTTAATTGGAAAATGGAAAATGAAAATGTGCGCGACTTCGTCGTGATTTATCAATTTATTCTGTGAAGTAATAATAACAATAAACTACTGTGCAGCAGGAAGCCAGTAAGCAAATCAGCGAACAGACATTGTGTAAAAAAAAGTAGACTAAAAATATTTTATGCATTGGCTTGAGCTCAACTTCAAAAACTATTCAATTTAATCTCGAATGATTCAATTTTTCTCTTCTTCTTACTTTGCCATTTTTACATTTTAATATTGAACATTTTTTGCGCAACCAAAAGCTAACAAAGTGCGAAAATCATCGCTGCCTGTAGAAAATCCAGTCGCATATTCGCATCATCATCATCAGCTACCGACTGGCTTGCTCATTCCAAGTCTAGGAGCATACAAGGACGTCATTATCACTACCCCCACTACCTACTTATCATCGTCGCATCACACACTACAAGCTCGAATTCGAGTCTGCTCATTGATGATGATGCTGTTGAGGAGCAAAAGTAAAACCGAATAGTAGAGCATCCAAGCAAGTTTATGAATTTGATTCACTGTTCTGCTCTGGAATATTAATTTAATTGATTATAGAGAGATTTGTCAATAAATAAGTAGTGAGCTGGTGTAGAAATAGTTTGTTAGTTATGAATAAATTTATATAAATATAACACGGATATAAGAGCAGGCAACATGAACATACTGAAGTATTTATTCCTTGTTCATTCTCGTTTCTTTTCTTTGCACTGAACAAAATTGATTCTGAAAGAAGAGTTTGCGTGAAAAGTGCATTTTGATGAATAAAACACCAAATATTTTATGACAGTTTCTATAAAACTCAACAGCCTACGTGTTTACCTGTTCACAGAGCTTCAAGAAGAAAAAATACCAAATATTTAAAGGGGAAATGCCAATATAAAGCAAAAAAGCTACATCGCGAAACATGAAAGGATAATCGTCAATGTCTTAATAGGTATGTATCTTTTTTTAATTACAAAATATTTTGGGGAAGTTAAATAAATCACCTCCTTAAATGCATTCTTAAGTATATTGCCAATATCATATAATAATACAGTACTAGCCAAAGTAAATAAGCATTTTTTATTATATACATAATGTCACCATCATGTCACGTCACAGACAGGAAACTTGCTATAAATACAAATACGCCTGTACATCATCAACTGTAGCAGTATTTTGCACTAATACAATTAGAGAAGAGAAGCAGAAGACTCTTCCTTTCCTCTGTCTCTTCTGCTTCTCTGCTGATACAAAAACTGGGAAAAAGTTCATTAGCAATCTTAATTAAAAACTGAAAAAGAGTGGGAGAAAGAGAGAGAGAATGATGAGAAGTAGAAGCGCATCCCAAAGCAGCAGTAAGTAGCACAACACAACATACATAACACATTACTTGATAAACTAGCGCTTCTTTCTTACACAAACGACAAAATTATATAAACTCTCAAAAGGTATATAAAAATAAAAGCTCCCTGTAAAAGCAGTAATGATAATCAAGAGAGAGCGAGAGAAAGACGGATTGCGAGTTTGACTCTCTCTTGATGAGTGATACTATTTTGGATGGCGATGAAATAAAGGCATAAGAGTAAAAGAGTGAGGAAGAGTGAGAGAGATTGTCGCCATAATATAATCGTCCCCATCATCATTTCAGTCCTCTCATCAAGAGGTTCGTCGTGGTGTCGTGTATGTCGGAGTTTTGATGATGCTGATGATGGCGTAGCTCTTTTGCTTTTACTTCTTCTTCTGTACTAACTAACGTTAAAACGTTCCGGATGATTCTCCATCATCACTCCTCGTATTACGATATAAACTTTTGTAAGTTACTATAAGCCTTTCTCTTTATATTTAAAAAAATATACTTCGCTAATGAATTTGCTTTATTATTATTGTACGGAGGAATACATTTGATTACATTTCATCAGAGGGAAGCTCCCTCGTTCTCTCTCTTTCTCTCCTGCTGTCATTCATCCTGCGTCTGATGAGGATGATGATGATAGAACGGAACTGACAACGCGACGTTGCGTTGTTTCTTTCTTTCAACGAAAAGAAGGAAGAAGAAAAACAACAGCAACAATCAACCTCAAATTGGATCACTATTGGCACGGTGTGTAAAGAAAGAACGAAGCCAAAAAGATGGTGTTATGGAGGTAGTCGTTGTAGTAGCAGTAGCGGTGCTGGTACTAATCAACTAAAAATGATAATAATTATCATTACCAAATAAAACATGCATAATAATACCTATATGGGTATATAGCCACGATGAAGTTAAAATGAGAATACGAGGTACGGGTGGGTATTAGTAAGAGCATAGCTTAGCTTCTATAGCTTCTGTTCACAGTAGTAGTAGTATTTTTAATTAAAAAATTGTGTGTGCATTGTCCCGTGGAAATCGTGGAATGGGATGACAAAAAAGCGAATTAAGTGAGAATGTAGTAGTAGCAGTAGCGGTGCTGGTACTAATCAACTAAAAATGATAATAATTATCATTACCAAATAAAACATGCATAATAATACCTAGATGGGTATATAGCCACGATGAAGTTAAAATGAGAATACGAGGTGCGGGTGGGTATTAGTAAGAGCATAGCTTAGCTATAGCTTCTCTTCACAGTTGTAGTAGTATTTTTAATTAAAAAATTGTGTGTGCATTGTCCCGTGGAAATCGTGGAATGGGATGACAAAAAAGCGAATTAAGTGAGAAGAAATGAGAAAGAGGAAAAAAATGGAATGAAAATGAAGGAATGTAATGTAATACTCCTTCTTCTACGCAAATAATTTTATTTTGTGTGTATATATTTTGATTAAAGCTGGGAAGGACATTTTTTTAAATTGAGATATGGCTTAAAAGCTAAATAGTCGTGGAAAGAAAGAGATGGCAGAGAATGTCGTTCTATTTCATATTATTCAATTTAATTACTTTTTCTTTTCCAAATAATCTAACTTTTTTTTCGACTTGGCCAAAAGCATAAAAAGCCATTCCAATAATATTAGGAAGAAGAAGAACAAGAACCTCCATGAAGAAATATTAATTTATGGGAAATTGAATCCTCCACTGTGTGTGAGTGAGCCAGACCAGAGCCAACAACACTCACACTCAGTGCCCAGATGATATTGCATTGCATGTATTTTGTTAATTAGTTGTCCTCGTATTACAATATTATGTTATGTGTTTGTCCGACGAAAGAGGAAGACAAGTGCCTCCATTTAAGTCAAAAGAAAGAAAAAAGAGTGTAAGTAGGTATGTTTAAGACAGAGTAAATCTAATGCAATTTCGGTAAAAAAACTAATTCAATTCATAATAGTAATAATAATAATAAGGAACGTGTAGAGTCATTCATCGTCATCGTCATCATCATCATCATCAAACTTCCATTTCATTTCACATAGTTTTTTACTATTGCCTAAAAGAGCTCAAGCCAAGCTATATAATATAACAAAGTAGAGTAAGGAAATCATTGTCAAGAAGATCCCGGAATAATACATCCACCACCACCACAGTCTAAAAGAAGAAAGTAATTAGGATTTTCCATTAATAAATTAACGAGCCTACAGCAGCAGCAGCAGCAGCCAAGCCAAGTAAAGCCAAGTGACTTTACTTTACTACATCGCATCATTCTCGAACGAATATAATACACACACACAAACCACCGCACCACTACCACCACCACTCAAGAAAAAAACCAATTAAAACTTTCGTTTCTTTCTATTCTCTCTCACCCATGCCATGCTGCTATGCCATTTTCTCTTTTCGTCTTCTTCACTTCTTGTGGAAGTCTGGCTATGCTTTGGTCTTGATGACGAGTTTTTTCATTAGCACAGAAATAGGTAGAGAAAAGCATGCGGGTGGTATGTTGGGTGCATTGCCTTGCCGCGTAACCCACCTATACCTTTTGCCATTTTTTGTTCCTTCGTTCTTCCCGCACCGCACAAGATTAGCATTCATTCCTTCTTCCAAAGAAAAGAGTTTTCTATCCATCCTTCCTATTATTACATAATTTAGAAATTAAGATTAATCAAAGGAATTGGTTCGCTTTAGCCCTTCTCATCATCATCATCATTACTCGACTTTCATGTAAAAAAAACTTGTTATCGTTTATTAATTAGATCAGCAATTCAGCAGAAGAATAATTACTGCTGATGATTAGTATTACCTATTTCAATTAATGTAATGAGTAGTCATTACTCATTATTATCATCATCAAAGCTTTTTTTTATTTATAAACCGGCATACATGCAAGCGGATATTAAAGTCGATAAGTGAGTAAAACAAATTTAATTAATGATGAGCAAAACTCCATTTGAGCTCAACTTTAGTAATAAGACGGCACAAATTAAAAACAAAGGGAATTCCAGTCCAAAAGCATTTCTTGAAATTACGGTCAAATTATTACACACGCCTAACTTCGCTTTAGGTTTTCATTCGTTTGTTAATTATAACACTTTTTTATTTCTACAAAAATTAACCTCAGGTACGAAACTTGATATTTCTTCTTTCCTTATATAAATCATTTTTTTGCTTTAAACAAAGATTTTATTTACCGGCAACACTTCACCTCCTCACTCAACTGTCTAAAACAATGAAGCAATTACTCTTTATTTATTCTAGATTTTCTTATTTAATCTATTATAAATAATTACTTACCTATGAAGATATGTTATTTATCATTTATCATATCATATATCAAAGTGCATAAAATTGCTGACGTAAATGAATTGAAAAAGGCGTACTACTTTTTTCCTTTATTTGTAGATGCATTGCACATTTACCAAAAATATTCTACTCAAAAGAAACTTAACATAAGAAGAGGATCATTAAAAAAACTAATAATTTTATCTTTTTTTCTTCTTCATTCCATATTTTTCCCATACATGTTTATTTTTTATTATTATCCGTCGTTAGTTCATTCGTCTCTGCTTAAAAATGTTGCTGCTTATTGCTGCGTTTGTTATGTTTTTTCTTCTCTCTCTCTCTCTGAACTTTTTTAATAAGTCGTAATTTTCTATTAATACATCTCAGACTAGAGTAAGACGCATACATTTACTTATATATATATAATGATTCAGAAGAACATGCAAGCTTAACGTACTAAAAAGAGAGATATTTTTTTATTATTATATTTTTTTATTTTTATATATGGTTCCACATTATCCTACTCCCTCCAAAAGTATAATAAGCAAACTTTTTAATAATACTGACTAAGCATTACTATAAAAAGTAAGTAAGTAAAGAATAAGCAACATCATCCCATCCATCTCTCCATTCCATCATCATTATTATATTATCAACGTCGTCAGAGAAGAAGAGAGCCACCACATCGGATTGCAAACGCGCGCACAACAAACACTTTTCTTTCTCTCATCTCATCAGCAGAAAGGATCCTCTTCTCTCTCTCTCTCTCTCTCTTTCCATCCCATCCAATCCACCATTATTATACTCTTCTTCGCTTCTTCTTCTTCTCTGACAGGATCTAGTTTACAAATTTTTAATTAATGATTAATCATTAATTAAAATTAATTGGCTTGTGAAAAACTTCTTTTTTATATTGATATCTCATTCTTCTTCAACTTCTCTCTCTCCCTCTTTCGAGTATATCCTTTCATATGAGATTTTGCTTTTTTAAAAAGAGAGAAAATGAGTCAACTTGCTTTGCGTTGCCTTTCCTGACTTTTTAACAAGCAGCAGCAGCAACGATACAGAAGCTGCAAAAAAAGAGCACAAAAGGAAGAAGAAACAGAATTACTTACTTATTATTTTGCATACCTACATGATAGTGATGTAGTGATGCTGCTTGCATTACTCCTTATTAACAAACACAAACCATCATTAATTTTTTATCTTCTTCTTCGTCTTGTCCTTTACCTTCTTCTTCTCGTCGTGAATCTTCTTAAATGTCTCAATTCCTTCTTCTACTACCATTTACTACTTTACTAATATGACAAGTAACAAAATTGCTGCAATTATTCATTCTGATTCGTTCGTTTTTGGATTTTTTGCAAGCTGCAATGCAAAACAGCTGCATATGCAAACAGCAGCCACAAAAAAGGAATGCAGCAATGCATCTATCAAGTAAATTGAAGCAAAAGTGCATCTAGGCACATAATATTTATAATGGGTAAACAAGTAAGTAAATGATGAAGCATGATGAAGTAAAGGGATCTCCACACACAACTCGAAAAAGTTTTTTTTATTGAGCAAAGAGATCAAGATAAATGTTATTTATTTATATTTATTATAGAACCAATTAAATAATATATTCCTTCTGCTGAAGAAGATGCATATCATTTTATGTAAACTGCTGCTACGTACTGTGTGGTTTGACTGTCTACAAAGCCTGCAAGTGCAAGCTTGCTTGCTTTTATTGAATAACTTTGTTCAGTCAGAGTGTTTTTGAAAGAATCGATATTATAGTACGATATTATAGTAATAGGAGATGACCCAGTATATTATATTATTTAGTTATTACTTTTATTATTGCGATGTTTTGGTTAAATATATTTGCGTAGAAATATATAAATTAGTTTTGCTGATGTGTTGTTGTTGTGAGGTTGGTTGGTTGGAGCAGACAAGTTTTCTTTTTCTTTTAGTTTTTAAAAGGATGCATCGGAGCTAGAGAGAGAGATGAAAAAAGTTGTTTCTTGTTTTCTGCAGGCAAAATTTCAAATAGGCAAAATGGCAATAATAAGATTGCTTTGGCTTTAGTTTAGTTCAGTTGTCTCTCTCTCTCTCTTTCCTAGCCTGTCCAGAATAATAATTGATATTTCGCTAATTAGCAAGTCAACAGAAAAAGAAGAGCTCCACCAACGGATTTCTTCTTTTCTTTTTTCAAATTAAATTGGCAAAAGCAAAAGAAAAAAACTGCCTACACAAATCCACTACCTCACATTCAAAGACAACAAAAAAGAAACAACAAACAGCCTTTTGATAGATTTAAACTGAACCTACCACAGTTGGGGTTGCTCTTTGAATACAAAAAAGTAGAGAGAATGAGCATCACCATCATTATTAAAATTCTTCTTTATTCAACGTCTCTCTAGTCTGTAGGTTGAGGAGTCTCTCTTCTAGAAAAAAAATGTGTCGTTTGCAAATAATCATCAACATCATCATCCACTCAAATAAACTTTAATGCAATTTTGCATAACATTTTGAGTACGTGTAATTATCAAACAGAACAACAACACAACACAACAGTATGAATAACTACTGAGCAATCAATAAACAACCCCTTTTTTAAAAAAGTAAAATATTTGTACACGACCGATGTACTTACGTACAATTACGATTAAAGTTTACTTTAACCTATTACGGTACTATTCAAGTCCACATTTAAATTTAACTCAATTTTCTTCTCAAGTCTGTCATCGCGGACAAGTTTGGCATTCCAAATTTTCTGAAATAAAAAAAATAAACAGAAGAGAAACTGTTTTTCTTATAAGCATTTACTCATTGCCTGCACTCTGCCCATATCACATTTTAAAGAACTTGACAGTTCCTTAATTTTCCTTTCATTTTATTATTATTATGATTATTGTTATTTGTTATTGTTACTGTAAGAAGGTAGTGGTTCTGACAATCACAGCAAATCAATGTAAAGCAGCATTTTAGCAATCCTTCTCCGCTTCTTGATAAGAAGAAGGTTGTGTTGTGGCGGTTGTATAGCATTTAATTGCACATTTTTATTGAATTATTTTGGTTAGAGAGCAAATCAAAGCAAAGCGAAGCAAATTCAGAACAGAACAGCCCGCAATTAAAAATCCTTCTTCTTCTGAAAATATGTGTGGGCTGCACCTTGATGCAGAATTTTTTTTGCTTGTTTGTGTGTCATCAATATTAGCATATTATTCTCCATTTGCTGCTATTAAACAAGTTTATAAAAGCTTCGATTTAACACTGCTGCTGCTGCTTCAATCTACTGAACAAAACAGAACAGAACAGTGCATAACCATTTATATTTTTAATGATTGACAGCAGTCACATTCGCAATTCGTTAATTTTTTCTGTTAATGCAAAAGCAGAGTTGGTGATGGAAAGATTATTGGCAAAAAGGCAAAAGAAAACAAGCAAACAAGATACAAGGCAAGGCTAGCCCAACAATTCAGCAATTATCTATGTATCTCTCATATATCATATCATAACAATAATAAATAACTGACTGCTAATTTTCTAATGGAAGATATAAAATAAAATGTGCAGCACTAGCTTGTTAATTGTTGTCACAATAATTACTTGTAAAGAAAAAATACATCCCCTAAATTGTATAAAAAGAGGATGATTTTTTATTATTGTCCCTTTTAGTAAGAGTCTCTCTGCCTGCATGTATTGTTACTGTGTGTTGAGTTAATTTTGTTGTGAGAGATGATGAATGACTTGTTTCTTTCTGATTAGCTAAATGTGTCGCTCCTCTGCAGTGAGGTAATACATAAAAATTTGAATATTTATTGCATAAGTAGGTATTTAGTGTTAATGACTAGACATAATAATAATATAATGGTTGTTGTTGCTGTTGTAATCTTTTTGTTGGGGATTGGGGATGATGATGATGATAAATCTCCTTTTTGGACGTTGCGCAATGAAATGAAATGATATAAAAGTAAGCAATCCAGTCAACTCTCAACTCAACTTAACAACGTGCCCACTCTCTCTCTCTCTCTCGCTGGCTTTTTTTGGTTGCTTCTGCTTTGTTGCACTTGATTCCTTTTTCTTTTCTTTAATCTTTAAGAAGGAAGGTTAAGTGGAAATCATTATAGTAATAAACTGCAAATGTTCCACAATTAAATGTCCATAAAGGGAGTAATCTCTGTCGCTCAATGTTAAAATATTGCCACTTATTTCTTCACAGTCACAACAGTCAAGTCACACACAAATACTACTAAAAGCATTTCGTTTGATGACAATGTTCAAACTCTGAAGCTAATTATGTTATTTTGATTTCAGGAAAGAAGGAGGGAAGGAGAAAAAGGCGAGCCGAACCTATTTACTGTCTCTCACGGAGTAACAGCAACAGCAAAACTATACTTCATTCAGGTGATTTTCACTAGCAATAAAACGGCTCGTTATTGACCGGATACAACGTTAAAAAAGGAGAGAACCTTTTTGTGACATGGACTGAGCCTAATCGCCAACTACAGTAGTAGTGCAATAGTTCAAGTTGTTAGCAAGAGCAAAGCAATAAAACTTGAAACGTTCAAAGTCATTTAATATCCGATATAAATTTCATGCTCATGTTTTTAGTTTTTAACCTGTTTTAATATTTTTTAGCTCCCAACTTGGACAGAAACGATAATTATTAGCGCTACATAACAGCACACTTTAGAAGAAATAATTGCTGTGCGGAGTGTTTTGCAGGTTTTCAAAGAAGGATCCGATATCCCGGCAAAATTTTAATGAGCAAAAAAAGAACAAAACAGCAACACTTATTTTCGCTATAAAATATAATTGTTTAGTAAAGTTAATGACGTAATACTGCTGTAGTGAATTGCTTTTGGCATACATACCTACACACATTCCGATTTCCAATTACCAATAATATAATCGGCATAATCAGCAGCAGCAGGAGCATATCAGACATAATCATCACCGAAGTATCTATCCATCGTGCGTGGCCATTATTATAATAATCAGCTTATTATCGAAAAAAAAACTTCATCCAAGATGGAAACTTGTACTGGCAATAACTTCCCTTCAAACATCTGCCCGTCTACATCACCCAACAACAGCATTCAGGTAAGAAGAAAGATACCAGATTTGATTTGATTTTGCATATCTTTGTTTAACTTATTGGCTCAGCCACATTCACCATTTACTATGCCATTGGGTGATAAGCATTTCTTCAACGGCGAAATAATCACGAGAATTTAATTCTTATTATGTGTATGGGATTTTTGTTTGATAATAAATAAACGAAAAAATCGGTTAAAATTTTATAAACGCTGCTAAAAAATCAAATCAAAAATGCATACCTACATTGCAAAATTTTAAGGAATGAAAGTGAAAAGGAAAACGAGTAAAGGAACAAAATGACATGAGAGAGGAGTATTTAAAGGGAGTAGTTATATGGTTTTGGCTATGCATGATAATGATGATCATAAAGGACTACGCAGTGGAAGAAACGTAGTAGAAATGTGTATATAGTATGTAAGTAGTTGTGATTGTGAGTGAGCTTTTAGAGAAAGAAGAAGCAGAAGAAGAACGTTGTAGTTTAATGACAGTCATTAGCCAAAAAGTTGTAATGACTTCCCGTTAAACTCACTCTCTTTAAGCATTATAATGATGACTGCCTTAAATGAATGCCAAGAAAAATATAGAGAGAAAGAGACTCTCTCCTATTCTTGACTTGATGATGATCCACCTCCTCCTCTTCTTTTTTTGCGATATGAAAGCTTTCGAAAGCAAAGCCTTTTTCAAGTTTAAAGAAATCAAGATGGATGAACATTTAATGAAAGCCGTTTGCGACTGTGACACGATAAAAACGGCTTTTTACTCAAGACGATGTTAGTAAGCAGGAGTTGAACTTGATGATGATCCACTGTTGTCCTATGATGATGAATGATAATCTTCAAAATTGCAAAATGGTTTCCAAAAATCAACTCTTATCAAACCCTTTAAAACGGTTTTTAATCCAATAACTACGGACAATGAGGTGAACCATTACAAAATCTAGAAAAAGTTGCCGTTCCAAACACATTTGCTTAAAAATAAAATTTTTTGTTCTCATCTCGAGGCAATATTTTCTTATCTTAATGACTTTTAACTGCTGTTATGTTATAATAACGGTGATGATGATGGCCATGATTATCATCATCACCACCACCATTACCTCTCCATTTTCCATTAATTCATTTTGTCTCGTTTTGCCAAGTAAAAGTTGTTCGTAAAAGCATTTTTAATCCATTATTGGCATTACTATTGGCAGTTTTGGACATTATTTTCCATTTTGCTTAATGTTAGTTAGTTCAGTTTTCAGTTGTTGGCATTTTTCTAACGTACATAAAAGGATGGATAAAGAAAGGAATAATGTCATCGATTAAATAAAAATGTATTTATAAAAACACATAAATTTTATCTTGATTGGGTTAAGAGCTGTTATGTGCCTTGCTCTCCTCCCCTCTTCAAGTTTATACTTCTCCTTCTCCCTCCTGCTTGCTGCTGAAAAAAGTTTAAATTGCTAAAACTTGTAAAAAGAAAAGGATGGTTGATTTTTCCACCTTTAATTTGTCATTTGACAAGAAAAGAAAAAGAAGAAGAAGAAGGTAAACTATAATGGGTAATAATACCAAAATGTACAAATAAGTAGTAATGTTTCCTTCGCCATAAATCTTTTGATCAGGGTAAGAGAGCAAGAAAAATAGAAAGCAAGGAAAAATTTAACTCGGCTTAGACTTGGCTTTAGTTATATTATTGGGGCCTGAGAAATGTCAAGTGCTCTGCTGATGTTCCAGTTCCAGTTGTAGTTCCATTCCTTTACGGCTACGCTTGTATTACAAGGTAGGAGAAAGAGAAGGAAAGGTTGAAAAGGCCACAAAAAACTTTTCTTCTTTCCTCTCCTTTTTCTAAAAAGACAATTCTTGAGCCATTACTTTCTATTTCAACTTAACAGAAGATAATGGTGTAAGGGTAATAATGATCATTTGGAACAGTCCTAAAATAAAAGACTCCCTTGAGAGGGAGAAAGAGAACAGAGCAGCAGCATAGTAGAATAGAAAGAAAAGAAGAATGAGAGGAAAGAAAGAGAGAGAAATAAAGATTGGGAATGAAATACTTCTTCACCAAAAGAAGAAGATCCAGCGACTAAAGTAGCAAGTAGCAATCCGGAAATCAAGCATTCTTTTGTGGTGATAGTAAGATGGTGATTGTATTCTATAGATACATAGGGTAGCATACATATTCCTTCTTATACCTAGTACAAAAAAACGAGTAAGCTTTTACAAGGAATAGAACCCGTTTACTTCTGATGATGATCACGATACGATGAAGGAAAAGGGGGAAAGAGAAGGAGAAGAGCACTCTTTGAGAAAACATCACCGTCCGAATCAGAGAACGAAAGAGAAAGAGAGGTACAAGTACGACCGATTCATTTTCTTTCTTTCCTTTCTTTTTTCTTGAGTTAGCTCAGTTCCCCGTTCGGGATCAGGTAGGGAGAGTGAAGAGAAGAGAGCCAGCAGCATTTTACTCTTTCCTTTTTCTTCTTCTTCTTTCTTTTCGTTTGTGTACAAATTTGTCCTGTGAAAGATATATTGGATGAGGGTAAAAAGAGAAAGTTACTTTTAACTTGAAAGATTGTGACTTTTGTAATTTACTCTGTACTTACTTTTCTCTCTCTCTCTCTCTCTCCCTTTTTCCTCTTTTCCTTTATTCTCTGCTACGCTTGTATAACGATGGAAGTAGGGAAAGGGAAAAGTTTAAGATTTCAATACATATGACAAGGAACGAGGATTTTATATGAGGAAGAAAGGTAGATTATGGAAAAGTTTGGTCATCTTCATTTCCTCTCTTTTTAGGGAAAGGAATGAGGAAGTAGAAGTAGAAGATGATGAGAGGAGAAGAGAGAAGATTGCTGTTAGAGGGAAGAACAGAATTCCAAACTGGAATCGTTTTCTTCTCTTCCCTCACACAAGTTTCTTCTCTTTTTTGTCCTTTTGTACCATTAATGATGTTGATGCGATATTGAAAGCGTTAAGGCAGGCACTTTATCCTAAAAGCATGCTTTGATTGGAGAGGAATACGTTTACGTTTTTGTATTTTGTTTAGGAGAGTCTAGCAAAAGAAATCGGTTTTGATTTTTTGCTTTAACTTTGGCAATACCGAGAATAAATGAAGGAAGATGCGATATAGATTTACACTTTACACGTTATAGTAAGATTGTAAATAAATTGTAATAAGCGAATATTTTTCAATTTTGTTTTTAAAAGAATCATTTTTGCTATAGCTAAAAAGCAACAATACTTCAAAACTTAAAACTTAAGCAAATTGTAGTGAATTCAGCTTAATGGGTTTATGCATTTATTCAAACAGTGAATAAAACTCTATCTAATATTGGATGAAGCTAATTTATTTTATTAAACTTCTCATCGGAGTATAACTATTTCGATTATTTACTAGCCTCTTACTATTCTTTGCTGCTGCAATGGGTGTATTCAATTAGTAGATTTTTGTTTGCAGAAATTGAGTTATAAAAATAAATATTTTAATGAATGAAACATTTTTAATTCAATGAATCTCATTATCATCCACTAATTCATTCATCTTGTTATGGTTATTCCTCCTCCTCTCTCTCTCTCTATCAATAAAAATTATTCACACTCACACACCTCACACAAAGAAGAANTATTCCTCCTCTCTCTCTCTCTCTCTATCAATAAAAATTATTCACACTCACACACTAACACACCTCACACAAAGAAGAACTACATTACTCAATTCGCAGAGGCAAAAATGCAACTAATTTTTGCAACTCAGCAAAACAACGACGCTGCGACCTTGACTAAAATCCCACATGAATTCTTCACTCGTAACGTAACCTCTCTGTAGTTGGTCGTTTTGGTGGAGTCAGTCAATCATTGCCAGTGCCAGCAGGCAGCAGAGTACGAGTATTAAACAATTGCTGGTAATCATGAATGAATGAGTGAGTTATATAAATTTTTATTCATTCATCAAATCATCATATTACAGCGCAATTATAAACTATTTATTCTTTCGCAGCAGTTTTATTCATTCATACATCTACAAGTCTTGTAAGTCGCAACTAAGTTCGTGCCATTCAGTGGGATTAACTTCTCATTACCATCGAACAACATTCTTTGCGTACGTACACCTTCCTCCTCTTCTTTTTAATCCATTCTTCTTGGTCAGGTGTGGGTAGGCTTGAGTTTGAGCTTGAGCTCTGAAGGAGGAAACGTAACAATAAAATAAGTAATGCTTATTACTTCGGCTGCTGTTATAAACTTTGTGCTAGGGAAAAATACCTATGCAAATTTTTAAAATGTTTTTATGATTGTTTTGCATTAATGACTTATTATGATACGATAAAGGGTGTAGTATGGCAAATAAATACGGAAGTAAATATTAAATTAACGTTTATTTCTTAATTATCAACGTCATTATTTCTTATCGGTGAAAATGTGATAAGGCGTGGGTACATATATTCGTCACATTTGCATTATTCCTTCACTCACGTTACTTACTTTATTATATTATGATCATCATCCTTAAAGTAAATATTTGCTCGCGTAAGTAAAAGAGCTAAAAATAGTAATGGAGTAGAAGGCTTAATAACATACAAGGGCACAGAAAAACTTTTAATTCGCTTTATTTGCTACGCCTAATCTAGCATAGCAGTATCAAATTCTATACTCTACTACTAATAAGGCTGTTGCAAATGCAGATTATTTGCAATTAAGGTTTATTTCCATGATATGATAAAAAACATTAATTACAAATAAAATTGCGAATAAAATTGCAAAATTAATGCTTCTTTACTTTAATGCAGCGTTTTAAATGAAAGAAATGAATTCGCGCTTGTTTTACGATGTGAAATTTTAAACACTTTTAAAAATGCCTTCTTTGCTGTGATCTTTGCAAAAAAAAATTGCAATTATTCCCCACAACATGCAAATTAATGACAAAAAAGTATCTTTTATTATTTCAATTAAGCAAAAAATTAAATAATAATTTTAAGAGGCTTAAAAACTGTTGGTCACGAAAGTTTTTACATAACATTTTATTTTGAACCACTTCCTGTTCCATCAGCAGTAATATTAACATATAAGCAAGAATGGTTATTGGACTGCTGGCTAAGTCCTTTTTATTTGATGACGTATTCATAATCAGCCTTCAGCCAGCAGCAGCAGCGGACTAGGAAAATAGAAAACTAGCTTTTTGTTTCAGTAATTATACTGCTGTGGTATTACTATTACAAGGAAAAGTATTAAAGTTTTGCTGGTTGGCTATGCATGGTTCAAGAAGACGGAGAGGGAAAAGAGGAAGAAGAAACGGAAATTGGAAAACTAGCTTTTTGTTTCAGTAATTATACTGCTGTGGTATTACTATTACAAGGAAAAGTATTAAAGTTTTGCTGGTTGGCTATGCATGGTTCAAGAAGACGGAGAGAGGGAAAAGAGGAAGAAGAAACGGAAATTATTTTCTAATTATAGCAACCATTTGAGTTGGAAAAGAGAGATGGAATGAAATGATGACGACGATGAAGAAGAAGACGAAGTTGTTCCTTTAATTTCTCACTCGGAAAAACATTCCCCATTTAATCTTCACTTCCTCTACAGTAGCAGCAACAACAACACAAGCACATCCACAACAAAATATTGTGCTAAGACAGTGGTAGGAAAGCGTTTCTCATTAAAATGGAGCTTCTTCTTCTTCCTCTTCCCCGCAAAAGAAAAAGAAATCAAATGAGGCTAAAGAAAATTGCTGTTGTTGCTGCTGCTTATGCTTGATATGATTTTGTATCAAGAGGACGATATGAAGAAGGAAAGAGAAAGGAGAGTTGGAGTTGTTTGCTGGAAGATGAAGGAGTCGTTCCAATAATAATAACTGTAATTGTAACAATCGCAATAATCGTAGCATTTAGTGTGGAGGAAATGAAGTAATATTATTGTGGTGCTAAAGCTCCTTTTTAGTACTACTTTGGAAGAGTCTTTCATTGTGTTGCTGTAAGTTGTAGTAGTCGTTCGTGGAAGAGGAAAAGGGAATCTCTTCCAAGCTTAGTACTTTTCTATTATACACAATCTCAATTACTAATGTGGAAAGAGGAAGGAAGTTTAGTCCAGTATTTAATTAAACTGTGTTTTCTCCTAACGATCATGATGATGATGATGATGCGGCCGAGGAGAGAAACTTTTTTAGAAGAAAACGAAGAAGAAGGAATTTAAAAGGAATCTTGTTTTTACGAGTCTCTTACAAGTCATTATGTTTGTTTAACAAACCTTAAATAAAAAATTCAATTAATTTATTTAATCAACTTTTTCCACAAGAAAAAAAATGCTAGACTGGGCTTGGCTGCTTTGAGCTTTACTGCCTCGTTCAAAGAAAGATGATGTTGAATGTTGATAATGATGGGATGTGGATGTGAGAGAGAACAACACGAAAAGAAACACACAACTTAACAAATATGAATGTCCTCAACAGAATTGAAGAAGAAAAAGTAACCTAGAAAAGCAAGAATAACTTTTTTCATTCTCATTCTTGTTCTCTTCTGTTCGGTTAAAAAATGTTTTAGTTTTTTGTACATCTTTTAATAACCAAAAATGAGCCTTCTTCACACGCAGGCACAGAGCACAGACCAGGCCCATCCTGCATCCTGGTCCTTCTGTCCTGTGCCTGTCCTATTGCAAAAAAAAGCTTTTAGAAATGGAAATATAAATGGATATTATTTTCTTCTAATGTAAGCACAAGAAAGCAAGCAAGCAAAAGCATTGCTGCATGCATGTATGGGGACGACTTCTGCTCCAACTAACTTGTATGGCTGTTACTGACACTGACACCACTTTTGAAGCAGAAAGGAAAAGAAAGTGGATAGAAAAAGAGTGGAGAAAAGTGAAGAAGGAAAAGAAAATGCTACATTGCTTATTCCTATTCCTGGTCTGCTTTTACTTTCCATTTCTTTCTCTCTTTCTCTCTCTTTCACTCCACTCTACTTTCATTTTAATATAAGCCCGGGCGCAAGTAGTTCTCTAAAAACCAGAACCACCCGTCCTGTGCTCTTCTGCTTAAAGAGAGAAAATCAAGAAAGAAGAAAAAGGAAACGAGCAAGAGAGAGAGAGAGAGAAAAGCAACAACATCTCTTGGAATAACTTAATTAAGAAACTTAATTTAGCTGTTACGAGGACAAGGAATTTTCTAAGATTAAGAAATGAAGGAAATGAGGCAGTTATTTTCGAGAAAAAGACCATGTTTACCACTATAAAAATACATGTTTTTCACTTAAATACCATCATGATCATGATCATCATCAACATCGTCATCATCAGAATCTTTATGAAAGCACAAGCACATGCACGTCACCCTCCTCTCCTCTTTCCCTCTAAGTCCTTATAAGTTGTTTTAATGCTTCATAAAAGTATTTTAAAAAGAAGTTACACGTTTTTCTCTCAAACCAAAAGAGCGCGAGATACATTTCATTTATTACGATATTTTTCTGTAGAGTAATTTTAAGCGTTGTACTCTTCTTCTTCTTTCTACCGCAGTTCTTCATCATCTGACCCGTTCAATATCAATCTTTTTTACTTTTTTACAGAGAAATAAATGCTCTACAGTAGTGGCACTGCCTACTCCATACACACGCTACGTTACATTTTTATTACAGTGAATTACATAATAATATTACATTTCTGCAGTCAAAGAAGAAGCAATAGAAGCAATAACAGAGTCGTACAAGTTGGCATAATACCTTCCTTCCTGTTTCGTTACAGTTACAGCTTCTTCTTCAAACTCCATTAATTTCTCCTGAATGGTTTAGGCAAGTCCTTGTAAAGTAAGAGGCTTTGATATCGCACCATTAGTTCCATCATAATCATTCTATTCTTGGAATGTATCAGAAGAGCAAACCATAGAGGAAGTATCAAAAAGAAAGAACGAGACACGGCTCCACTCACTCTTCAAATCAAACATAGTACTTATGTATCATGTATGAAGTAATATGCGTGGGACCGTTTATAGAACCGAACGAAAGAAATCAGTGATCCGACAAGAATAATTGCAAAGGAATAGAACATGAAAGCTAAAAAACAGTAAACGCGTTAAAAATGAGACAAAAATTACTACATTTGTCTATTTTTTAGCTTCTTGTTAAAATTCAAATGTTGGAATTTTTAAAACAAAATTCGAGTGTGGAAAATAAAAAAATATTTTGTTGCAGAAGTAGTATAAACGTTATTATTGACGATTCTTTGCTTTCCTTTAATGTGCAGAGTAGGTACATAATTCATTGGAAGAACTAAATGAAACGATGAGAGAAAGATGAGAAGAAATGAAGGAATAGAAGGAACGAAGGAAGGACGGTTTGATTCGTCTGTAGCTGTGATGATATTGATGATGATGATGGTGATGAGGATGAGTCGGGGAGAAAGGGAATCGTCGTAACGACATTGCTTTTCGGATGACACTTAGTTTCCCCGAAATACCACTTTTCATGCAATTAGGCTCGATACAATCGCCAGATAACGAAGGGCCGTTAAGAGTTATTTCATTTAATAGATCCTTCTATCGTTCTCTCTCTCTCTCGTTCTGTTCTTTTCCTTTTCTCCAACTACTTCTTTCACTTTTCCACCACTCAACTCCTCGCAAGGAAGCAAGCAAGCAGTCCAGATGTGTCTTGTCTCTTTTTCTTTCTTCCATTCATCTGTTTTTTGCTGCTTTGTTGTTGTTGTTGCTTACTGCTGCTGCTGTGCTGAGTTTCAGATAAACGAAGAAGGAACGATCGAGCGAACATGTGCTTCGTTCACGCAAGCACAGATCCTCCAATTAATTTCCAATCTATTGCATTCCTAAATTACAACACTCGATTCTTCTCTCTTCTTCTCTCACTCAACCGTCACCATCTCCACCACCACCACCACCTAGACTACCATCACCATCATCACTATCACCACCACCGTCGTCGCTCCTTTTTCCATATCCCATCATTTTAGAAAGTTTCATTTGGGAAATGCCCGGATCCTTCTCTCTCTGTCTCTCTCTCTCTTATTCATTTACTCTCAACTCATTTCTGCGTCAAACCAAACCATCACATTCATGTTATTTATTCCTTCATTTTGGTTTTCTAAATTAAAACGAGAGGAAAGAGAGAGAGAGAGAAAGAGGAGACGATGAGAAGAAGAGGAAGCTCCCGCTATGTATCACTTTAAAAGGTGGCACATAGTATTACATATAAAAATATACAAAGATATAAACAGAAAAGGTAGAGGAGAAAAACAGAATTTATCTAACAGTGAGGTATTGTAAGGGCAAGAGAAGCAAGGAGCAAGATGATGATCCCACGCAGCAGCAGCAGTTATAATAAGAAATGTTGTTATTAGAGCCGCATATTACACGGTTCAGGAGATAAACGCATATCATGCATGTTTTTCATTTCATCTCATCTCTCTTTCTCTCCTCCTCTCGAATGTAATTTGATTTTGTCAGGATTTCGTTCTTCTCTTCTCTTTTTTTCTCTCTCTCTCTTTCCTCACTCAGCTTCAGCTCATCACTAGATCCATTCTATTCCTCTATTACTATTACTATTGCTCTTCACGGGGAATCTCTCTCTTACTCGTCTTTTGTATAAAATGCTGCTCAAGTGTTTACATTGATTGAGAAAACACCCATTTTCAAGAAAATTCATCAAGGCAGACTGAAAGAGAAGAGAGAGAGAGGAGAGCCCACTAAATTGCTTTCATGTTAATTACTAATTAAAATTGTGGACAGCAGCGGGGGAACAATAGAGTAATATTTGAATGTTAATTTGAGCCGGTTTTGTAATTTCGGGAGAATGACACGAGAAGGAATACAAAAACAAGCAGAATTAGAAGAAGAGGAGATGAGAGTACACGGACGCTCTAGCTGCTGCTCTGCTATGCTGCTCCTTCCTCCTTTCCATTCTACTAACTCTTCTCTTTTCATACAATAAAATGGTCTGAATTGAAGCTGAATGTTTTGATGTGATGTGACTATGCATGTGAGAAAGAGTTAAGTTAAAGTGAAGAGAAGGAGTGAGGACAAATAACTCTGTGAGGAACGTTTATTGAATGAGTTTATTGCAATTTGGTAGGAACATTGCGAGAACGTCAGGACAGGACAGTGAAAGAGAGCACCAAAAAGGGAAGGAAAAGAGCGAACGAACGTTTTCATAGTAAAGAAGAAGTTTCTTTGTCTGTTATAAATACGTAAGGGGCTTTCTTTCCTTCTTTTGGGAATTTATATAACAATTTCATATTCCTTCTTCCAATTTCATATATAGAGACTTTTCCTCTCTCCATTCATGACGTTGAGCACGATGATGATGGTGATGAGGATGATGGTCGCCCTTCTTTAAATTAAATTCTCGCATGGTTTCCTTTCCAAAACCTCACATATTGCTATTTTATTCCCTGTGCGATGAGATTCGGAGGAATAACACGAAAGAGAGAGAGAGAGAGAGAAAACCTCATTCCCTTCTCCCTCTTCTCCTTTCCATCTCATCCTTCTAGCTTTTAGCTTAGCCAGGAAGAAAGAAGGAAAACTGGGCACAAGCACCTTCCTCAACTTCTCAACTATAAATATATTTTTTTTCTTTCACTTCGATTTCATTTGGGAAAGTGTGTCGTGTGCCTGCTGAACTGTTGATTTGACTGGGCTCAAGGAAAAGTTCTGTTCTGACTCATAGGGAAGAGATGAGAATGCACGTGTGTTACGCGGAGATAGAAGAGGACGAAGAAGAGAAGAGATGGTCCATATTGTGGAAAGAAAAATTGAAAGAAAAAATTCGTTCCTCCCACACCTTCCTTCCTTCTCTTCTTGTTAAATTCCTTTTCTTGTCAAACAACAGTCAAAGTCAAACATCGCTCAATTTACCAAAAAATCTCCAATTTAAAATGGTGTTGGTTGATGATGACAAGGATGATGATGGCGTTCTCGTTCTCGTCCCTCTTCTCAATTCAATCCCACTACATTTATTAGTTTGGTTTGAGCTTATACAAAACTTTTTTTATGGAATATTCAATAAAAAACTAAATAAAATGGTAGTAGTGGTGCTGCTGCTATGCTCTGCTCTCTGCTCAAAGTATTTATTTAATTTGACTCTTCCCAATTCAATTTATTTCTTATTCGGGCCGGATGGATGATGATGATGCGATGGGATGAGAAGGATGAATGTCGCTGCAAATGTTGTTTGTTATTTCCCAGAAGAAAAATAAGAAAAAGTTAAAGAGAGATAGAAAGAGGAAGGAAATAGGATGAAAGGTCACAATTTTTTTTATTATTTGCCAGACATAACTGGCATACTTTTCTCCTTTCCTTCATAGAAAATTGTTTAATATTAAAAAAGGAAAAAAACGTGGAAAAAGAAAGAAACCGAGAAAAATTCCTCTTATATTTTTTCTCCTCTCTTTTCTAGATTGAATAATACCCACTCAAAGCCATGTCATAATTTCCACCCATTTAAGTCTTGTCAACTGTGGAAAATGATTCTTTCATTCAAGTTTTATTGAGCTTTCTATTAGTCTTCTCTCATCATCATCATCCTCATCACCACCACCAACATCATCTCATGCACTGCTCTCGCTCCTTCTTTTTTAACACTTGAGCTTATTCCTTTCCTTCTCTAATAAAAAAGAAGACAGGAAGTAGGAAGAAGAAAGGAATCGAAATAGGGTAAGGTAGCAAGCAGCAAAGCTCCGCGAAAACAGAGAGTGAGAGAAAGAAAGTGAAAAGAACCAAAAAAGGTGACGGCAGAGTAGTAACAGCAGCACCAGCCGTGAAAAGCATAAGGAGCGAGAGCAAGAAAAAAAGGAACTGTGAAAGGGAAGAAGAAGGTTATTGAAAAAAGTGGAGGTGAGCTAAGCATAAAAAGGGAAGAGATGATTGAGGAAACAAGGAATTTGTCGTTGATGGTGTGATGATCATGATGGGGTTTTGTATGATGAGCTAGCTGGGCTTGCTTGCTTGGATGGACATATCTATTCTTTTTATAAGTATAAACTCATAAGTTCACATCTTTCTATTCATGAATGATCAGTACTACTATATGGCTATGATGAGAATGAGAACTAAATAGAGAAGAAGAAGAAAGGTTCCTCCTGTCGATAATGTCAATGACAATAATAATGGGACTATAGTAGCATCGCAGCATCACTATCGCTAAAGTCGATATTGATAGTGAGCTGTCATCATCATCACTTCACAATCACATCATCATAGTCTTCTCTCTTTCGTCTAATATTCTTTTTTTTCCTTCCTCCTCATATCACAATCACATCATCAAATCATCATCAAGCTCATCATTATTATCATCATCATCATCGGAATCAGCATCAGAAAAAAAGCCGGCTTGTTTTTTCTTTGGTTTATGTAGGAAAACACATTTCGTTTCTCTTCGTCTTCTTCTCATCATCTTCTCGCCATCATTTCCAACCACCACCACCACCGCCATACCACTTACTTTTCCAGGAATGTGACATAAAATTCAATCCAATTTCCTTTGCAAAATCCCTTCCCTCTTATTACTTATTTTTAGTAAGTTCTTCCTCCCGCTTTACCATCATCATCTTGACTATAACTATGTCTGCCTTTCACTCACTCTCTCTTCTTCTCCTCCTTCACTCACTCACTCATAAAAGATGAGTTCTTTTTTATGTAGTTTTGTTGTAGTATTTTTTCCAGACTTGTAAACTAAAAGGAAGAAAGAAAATTGCTGTTCCAGAGTAATATACAAAATGCCTGCATGTTTCTTCTCTGTTCTTCTTCTTCTCCTTTTACTATAGTTTGTTGAATGGGCACATACCATAGGTATATATTTTTGGCACTGTTTGGTTTAGTAGTGTTGGTGGTGGTGGCAGTAATAGGGAAAGTGACAGGAAAGATGAGTGAGCCTCTTCTCCTTGTTCTACTCCCTGACCATCTTTTCTTCTTCTCCTCTCCTGCTACTTCACACACTTATTACTTTTTAGTTTTCTCATCCTCTCTTCCTGTCTCATCATCCGTGCCTTGTCATGTAATCATTTTCATCATCAACATCCTCACTTCCTTCTATTCGTGTTGATCACATCATCATCTTCACATCACCATTCAATTTCATCATCCCTACAATATAACGACAAGAGCAAGAACAAGGCTAAACTCTAATTTAATGAAATATCAGCATCATCATCTTCTTATTCGTCTTTCTTCCTTTTCATATTATTGCGTCTTCTCTTTGTAAGGAAATGATGATGATGCTGTTGCTGATGTTTGTGGGAAGAAGTCCTTCACTTCCTTCAATATCTTCTATCTCCCTCTCTTCTTACAAAGTCTGCAGATTAATCCATTACAGTTTTAATTTGATTGATAATTGCCGGCGATGACAATGATTAAATTATAATTCGATTTAAGAAGGACTCGGAATAATTTTCCCACCAACAATCTCATAAAAGTACTAAAGCGGTGGTGGTGGTGGTGCAATGGTGGTTTGAGTTTTGGGGGTGTTCAAGCCGATAATTACATTAAAAATTATGACAAGCATCTTTCTCTGGATGATGAGATGAGATGAGATGGAAGAAATTTTGTGGCCAAATCCTCTCTTCATCATCATCATGAATCATAT
The DNA here is from genome assembly GCA_027744475.1 of Lepidocyrtus cf. sotoi NNG-2020. Classification (NCBI taxonomy): domain Eukaryota; kingdom Metazoa; phylum Arthropoda; class Collembola; order Entomobryomorpha; family Entomobryidae; genus Lepidocyrtus; species Lepidocyrtus cf. sotoi NNG-2020. The sequence goes on along the minus strand of JAHZNJ010001401.1, from coordinate 2,845 downwards.
GGCTCTAAACTAAACTTAAGTGCAGATCATTAATGCAACGCGCCGCGGTAGAGCACACAACACACACGTCAAAGAACTGATTAGATACTTCAATGGGGATAAGGACGGAGAATGAAAAGGTGTTGGAAGGGAAGAGAAATAATCTAAATAAGGTTGATTGAATGAGTGATGATGAGATGAAATAGGGTGATTGGGGAGAGAGGGGGGCATAGAAGAAGAATTGCATCATTGCATTTTAGATTTTGTGAGGGCTTTTACAAGCATCACTGAACATTAAGGTAAAATGCATAGCGTAATATTAGTACGTATTTTTTTAGAAAAAAATTGAAGGGGAACTTTATGAGGAAATGAGATTTGTCTAAACTTAAGTATCTCGTGTGTGGTGTGAGTGAATGAGGAAAAAGTGTAATAATAATACGAGCGAGTCACAAAATAAATTGAGGGATCGGAAAACGATATAGAAAGAAGCTGCAAGAGAGAGAGGATGTATGGATGGATTTTTTATATCAAGCATAGACCTATTATATCGGCAGCAGCAGCAGCGCTCTTTCCTTAATTTATCTGTTGTTACCAAAATAATAATGGATAGACGATAGCTGAAAATTGGATTTAGGATTTTCTCACGAGCTATTTCAAGTTGCTCTATTTCTTACGTCGTGGTGAGGTGGGATATGATATCGATGATGATAATAGTGACCATTTTCAATTAAGGAGAATTAAATCCAGCTTTATCTTTTCGAGTAAAGAAATATTTTTGAGCCCATATTGGACATCAACTCACAACACAACTAATTTAAAAGTTGATTTCGACGCTGCAAATTTATTTTTTAAAATTGTTATTGTTTATTTCAATTTAGATCATTTTTGTTGTCTTGATTCAAATCAAGCTACCTTAAAAAATACAAATTGAAGGTCTAATCCAATCTGAATACTTTTGCAAGAAGCGACTTCATCGCATGGCTATTCCCTAAACATAACAATGTCAAAGCTGACGGCATTCTAAATAAATTTGAAACTTTCTATTTTTGATCCATTGCTGATCTTCTATTTCTATTAAACTCATGGGCAGCAGCTCCCTTTTCTTCTATTAAAGTCTTAATGATACTACATGGTTTCCTACTTACTCCTCCTGCAAGGAAAATGTATTATTGGATCGGATCCGATCAGATAAAATTACTTTGTTGTTGTTTGGCCGTCGTGAGTTTTGAAAATGACTTTTTGTGATCATCATCATCATCATCAATGATCTGCTGAAGTGAGCTTTCCTCTTCTCTGTTCCTTCTTCCCTGGCTGGACAAAAATAATGAGCTTTTATAATAGAAAAAGATTCATGTGTGCATGCATAAGATTATTTCGTGATGAGGAGAAAACGAGAGAGTGCGAGAGTAGTTCTATATGGATCATGAAAGTAGCATTATTAATAATAATAACAATTTTTGAAAGAAAAACAGAAAGCACCTCAATAGCATAGCATAGCAGAGGGAACGGCAAATCAACAAAGTTCTCATATATGACGCGAGGTTTATATTTTATATCAAAACATGATTTTGTACTATTTCCCTACTGGGTCTTCTGCTATATTGCTGGTGTGGCGTTGTGGAAATGGAAAGGTGAGAGATGTGTGGGGTATAAAAATTACCGTGATGGTAATTCTTTGTTGCTTTTTGGTTTGGTTTCGCTTCTCTTCATTTCGTGGCTGCTGCCGCCGCTGCTGCTGCTGAGGGAAATCAGAAGTGGGAGGAGTACGTGCAAGGCTGTATTTAAGCAGCAGAGAAGAAGAGAGAGACGGAGAGAAGGTGGCTGGTTGATTGCGTGAGTTGGAATAACGGAAACACATTAACTTGCTCCTTCTCTGATTAGGGATTTAGCAACAGCAGCAAAGCAAGTAAAGTACGTGTACAAGCCTCATTCTGTACATGACGGGACGTGATGTGATGTGAAAGCTCAGTACTCCGAAAGAGCAAGTGAGAGAGAGAGAGAGAGAAGGAAAGTTAGTTTAGTTTGCTTGGTTAAGGTTGCATTGATGTTGATGATGTTGCTGCTCTGTTATTGAAGTAATAATAATCACATCACATGCTGTAATATTAATGAACAAAAGGAGAACGAGGAACGCGAGCGAGCAAGTAGTAACGTGTAACGAGCCCAAGGAAAACTTTGGTTTAGTTTTGAGCGAAAAGGAAGGAAGAAGAAGAGGAAGAAAACGAAGGAATCAAGGCAAGAGAAAAAGTTGCGTTGGGGAATAAAATGCATCATCGATTTTTTGTTGATGTTGTTGTGTGTGGACTTCGTCTTCTACTAGTTGTAGCTTATTGTGGTGCATGGTAGTGACTTTGTAGTAGTTAATTACAGGCTTCTAAAATAAAGCTCTTCTGAAATGCATTCTAAAATGAAAATTATAAAACGGTCAAGGAAGCCATTGTATTGCTTTGTTACTTCTGTAGCCGTAGCCCTATATTATACTTACTCGATGTATAATTGAATGGAATGTAAATGCAAATGCACTATGAAAATATGTTTTCAAATTAGCCGTAGACGGATCGTCATTTATATTTTAACTGATAAAATCGATGTGAAAATTAATTAATTAGCGCGTACATAATACGAGTTTTTATTCCTTGTTACTACAATTTGTTCCCGATGGTCTCATCTCAACTATTTTACTAGCAGACTAGACACATTAAATTTGACAAAAGGAAAACGCGTGGTGTCTGTATTTTAATGCAAAGTTTCAGTTTACACACAAAATATCATAGATATACGTAATGTCTAAAATATTGATTTTCATGGGGGTCAACCAGCACGATTACATTTGAAATTACTACACTATTGTATTTTATTAACATAA
>JAHZNJ010001400.1:0-13863 GCA_027744475.1 Lepidocyrtus cf. sotoi NNG-2020 | reverse complement strand
TCTTGCAGAAGGTCTTAGTCTTACATCATAATCAAGTAAATTCTGTCCAAAACAATGAGGTTGATGCAAATACTGCAAAACAGAAAAAGAATCTGTTATGAGTAAAGTAATTGTGCTTTCACAAGTTCACTCATATTTTCATCACATTCCAAAATTCCAATAACCTTGCATTTACAGGGTAAAACCAAAACCATACATATTTATGCATATGAAAATCAACAGGAATAGAACTAGTTTCATAGTTTCTGTGTTTAATAATAAGACTACGATGAAAAAAAGCGTTAAAGACGACTTTTATCTAACAGGGGAAAGAAACATCAATTGACCTCTCCTGCACTCTTTTTGTGTATTATTATTAGGCTTTGATGATTACTCTTTGAATGACTTGTTCATTATGTAAACCAACACTACTGTTTGGATTAGCTTTGAGATTGTGTGTTGAAGCTTTCACTTTGTTCTTCTCTCTCAACATTCTTTTGCTTCTGTTCTGTTATACTTTATTATGGATGAGTAAAAGAGGCTTTTGAGTTTTATATAAGAAAAAGCTGATTACGTTACAAATGTTATTCACTCCTTTCGGCAGTCACGAACGAAATTCTTTTAAGTTTTTTGGCACTAATTACAACAGTGAAGCGAGTTGGATGATGTATTACAAATACTATGTGAATAGAAAAAAGGCTTTTATTTTACAAGACTGCTAAAAATCTTGAAAAAGTAATTTACAGTCTGTTGAGTAATTTTTTAAATCATATAACATTCCGTTTATTACCTAAACGAGTGTAAAACTTGTTGGCAAATTACTGAACCATACTTTTTGTGTTTCATTTTCATCCTAAGTTTTTTTTCAGACTTTAAATTAAAAAATGAGACTTTGCTTTTTATAAACTAATTCAGGGAAACTACTATTGCTCAGGTCTCAATCTCAACCCAAGCAATTTTGTGAATAATTTTTTAACTTGTTTCTACTACATACAACTTTCCTGTATTTGACAGTTTTTAAGCTAAGAAAAAAACTGCAAAACTCGTCGTAACTATTACGTTTGTTTGCTTAAGGAATATTAGACACTGAGATGATGATGAGATGACGTTTTTGTTGTGATATAAAATGGTAAAGATGAATGCTTCAAGTAGTACCTAAGGAAAGTATTAGTTTTCTTTTTTCTCTCGCTTCCACTCTAATACGTTGTTACTTTTACTTTTTTTCTTCCTTTTTTTCCTATTCGGTTAAGTTTCTCAACTCAAGGCAGGAAACTTATGAAACCAGGCAGGTAGGTAGGTAGTCACTAGAACACAATACTGACAATTTCTTCTATATAATACCCTCAATATCATCATCTTTTAAAATAAAATCTTAAAATACATTGCAGGAAGAAAGAAAAAGAAGAAATGAAAGAAAAAAGAAAGAAAGAAAATGGGAAAGACATGAAAAAATTGTTTTGTGCAAGTTCTTGGAAAAAAAAGTAAATCCTTTTTTATGGAGAAATACAACACAAGTAGCAATATTTAAAACTGGGGAATATTGAAATGTACGTGAAGCAAGTACGTACGTATAACGTCTTAGGTAAGACTAAATTTCCCGGAGTTAATATCTTTTTTGGGTTAGAGAGTAGAACACCTTCTTTTATACTTTTTTATTCAACTTCTCTTTCAAATTTCAAAAAGAATATTAGAAACAACTTACTTTAGTAATTAACAGTAAGTGGAGTAAAAGAAGATTTGTTTGAATTATAATTTCGTAAGAATAGACGAGGTTATTTTTAAAATTTAGGAAACTTTATTTGGGAACGTGAACGAACAGCACAGGAGCGAGCACCCTGTCAAAAATTTTGAATTCGTTGTTGCTTTGCCTTTGTTTGTTGCACGTATAGTAGTACATCTACATTTACTTAAAAGTAAACGCATGCCATGCCACACTCTGGCGTGTATAAGGAAGTAACGTACGCGTGGATGTTGTCGATCCAACCAGCACCGGTTCACCACTGCGTGAGCTAGGAATTTTTGGTTGGAATAAATATTATTTTTTGGAGGAAAATAAAAAGCTGGCAGAAGCAAAAGTGGAAGATAGATAATGCTATACGCTGCTGCAGGATGCTCTAGCTCTGCTCCGATGCTTTCTTCTTCTTCTATACCCACATTTTACTATCCACTGTTTTTTATTTTACTTCTAGAAGAGATTTTTCCATTCTATTCATTTTCCTGCACTAATAAAAGGATACAACAGCGTTTGTCATTTTCTCTGTGACTACAGCGCGGTGTATAGAGAAGGGAGGGATATTCATAAAGGAAAATGAATTTCACACAAAACCGTTACTAGATCTGTGTGCAACCAGCACCCATTCAACAATATTTATGAAATGAAGGAGTCAGGCTATTTATTTAGGCGTTTTCTTTTCTTCTCTGTACAGCGTTATTATTAAGTTTGGTTTACGCTGCTTTCGCCGTCACCAAAATAGGGAACTAGAGGATCACATCACTGCCCCGTCTCCCTTTGTACTGGGTTACATATTTAGGTATTTATTTTTCCATTTTTCCTTTCTCTTCAGAAAGTTAGAGCAGCAGCATAAAATATCCTTCCGTTTTCAGTCTTAAACTCATGTGGAGTTTACTTACGACGACGACGATTTCACAGAGTGAAATCCATTTCTCTATCTCATTATTTGCACTAGTCATTTTCGTATGCAATTTATTATAATTATGATTGTATTTTGTTTATGCTGTGTATTATGTGTGTGTGTGATCATTTCAGTTTCTAAAAAGGACAAGAGGAGAGAGAAAGAGTAAAAGATCCAGTTACTTTTGATGATGCTCTTGCTGCGCTGCTGGCTTCTCCCTTCCCTGCCATATAATAATCACCTCCAATCTTCTTCCTCCGAAAACGTTTTGTTCGTTCTGTTTCTGTTGCAGCCATACAAATATAACAAAAGCAGTTCAGAGAAAGTTTTTTTATAATGCAAAATATTAAACGGGAATTTCTAAAGGTTACTCTTACTAATACAAACAAAAGTCCACCCAACAACAATAGCATTGTGTCTCTGTGTACTTACGTCAAAAGGATTATTTTACGTTAGACAGTTCAGCAGCTTTTTGAAAACATGTCCATGAGCGACCAGCAGAATGACAAGCTGACATTTAATTTGAACTGGTGTATAGGATGGCGCACTCAATAATAATGGTCTACTCTACACTTGCAAAGTAAAGCAACGCCACGTCGTCGTTGCTCGTCCGCAAAAGCGACTGGGACAAAAAGAACGAAGTGGCAACTAACATTTTCGCCATTTTTAGATAATCGACCGTGCCAATCTGAAATGGGAAAGAAGGAGTCGAGTAGTAACATAAAGAAAATCCATAGAATTCTGAGCGATGAAGTGGGCTACAATGAAAATGAAAACCATTTTCACAACAAAAAGATTTATCCAAGAAAAATTCCCATTTATTTATAAAATTGAAGTTGGTATTCATCATTCAAATAAAATGGTTTGCCAATGTAGGCGTATTCAAATGTTCTGCTTTGTTTGAAGTGGTTAGCCGATGATTCATATACGCATACTATGCACTATTTCCAGTGGTCTATTCTAGTTTACAAATGCGGTGGGAGTCGGCAAGGGCCTCCTCTATCAATATTTTTATATCGTTTTTTAGAATTTAATATTTAAACGAATATATAATATTCCATCTCAACAATTTACTATAAATGGATACAACCGCTACTACTGCACGTCCTGTTGTGAAATCTTTTAGTTAGAAATACTCAGATTTTCTCTCATCTTGTGCATTATAGCAGACATAGACATTTGGATGTGGGATGCACAGTCTTAGTCTTTTCACCAAACCCAATTTTCCACTTCGATACTTCCGACTTTCGACATCAAACAATTTTTTACCTTTATGGCTTTATTGTAGTCACTCACCTCCAGTACCACCACGTTTTACTTTATTTTACAACAGCGACTTATTTCTGTGGGTTTATTTTCAATTGCATAGTAGGCTGATTCAAGGGTTCAGCCAGTCGAAATGGTTTAAAAGAAAAGTTTAACTGTATTGTACAGACTACACAGACACACTAGACACATTCGGGTCTTTACTCTAATTTTTCAAACAAACAAAATGGCAAGATATGTATTTTTGCAGATTAAATTAAATCTAATATGCCCAATACCCAATTACAATTTTCATTATTTCAAAAATATTTTTGGAGTTTTTCTGCATTTGCATATTAATTTTATTAGTATCTATTTGTATGCAGTACGAGTACGAAATGAATATAGTTATCTAATTGTGTATTGTAATAATATTGTATTCCCGAAGTTCTTCATTTTACTTAAAGTTACGTTAACCGACAATTTTGGTTTAGGTATGGAGTAATTTTAAATGACTGGGTGCAAATTAAACTAAGATTCTTTCTAAAACAAAGTAATGCACTTACAGTTAGATTTAAATTAAAACTAATCTAGATTATGATTAATCGGGATTATATTTAAAATCAAGTCAACAGACGCTCAGGAGAAATATGTTTTAAGTTTTAAGCAAGAACAATTTTAATTTTGGAGTTTTTCTGCATTTGCATATTAATTTTATTAGCATCTATTTGTATGCAGTACGAGTACGAAATGAATATAGTTATCTAATTGTGTATTGTAATAGTAATAATATTGTATTCCCGAAGTTCTTTATTTTACTTAAAGTTACGTTAACCGACAGTAGTTTAGGTATGGAGTAATTTTGAATGACTGGGTGCAAATTAAACTAAGATTCTTTCAAAAACAAAGTAATGCACTTACAGTTAGACTTAAATTAAAATTAATCTAGTCTAGATTATATTTAAAATCAAGTCAACAGACACTCAGGAGAAATATGTTTTAAGTTTTAAGCAAGAACAATTCATTACATTTATTAGCAAAAAAAACAGCATTTCAATTATAAGTTTCATGTTTCAAAAATATACATTGATTTGTCAATCAAATTACAAAGTTTTGTTTGAAATTACTAGGCATTATTATGAGTATCTGATTGAAGTGGTGACAGCGAGATGAGAGTCTTCTACTTCCTGTTTCCTCCACGACCACTTGCTGGCGCTTTCGGCTTCCTCTTCTTCTGATCAGCTGGGGCCTTTGGCTTCCTCTTCTTATCAAATTACAAAGTTTTGTTTTAAATTACTAGGCATTATTAAGAGTATCTGATTGAAGTGGTGACTTGGTGACAGCGAGATGAGAGTCTTCTACTTCCTGTTTCCTCCACGACCACTTGCTGGCGCTTTCGGCTTCTTCTTCTTCTGATCAGCTGGGGCCTTTGGCTTTCTCTTCTTGTCAGCTGTTGCAGGTGCCTTTGGTTTTCTCTTCTTCTGATCAGCTGGGGCCTTTGGCTTCCGCTTCTTGTCAGATGCCGGAGCCTTTGCCTTCTTCTTCTTCTCTTGAGCTGGTGCCTTTGGCTTCCGCTTCTTGTCAGATGCCGGAGCCTTTGCCTTCTTCTTCTTCTCTTGAGCTGGTGCCTTTGGCTTCCGCTTCTTGTCAGATGCCGGGGCCTTTGCCTTTTTCTTCTTCTCTTGAGCCGGTGCCTTTGGCTTCCGCTTCTTCTCAGCTGCTGGAGCCTCCGAGGCAGGTGCATCTGCATTCAAGGCTTTCTTCTGCTGTTTCTTTGTCGCGGCAGGGGAGTTGGAGTTCTTCCGTTTACGGCGAGAAGACTGTCCTTGAGGTTCCTGATCTTCGGAATTCCCTCCATGCAATTCATCAAACGCCTTAATCGCCGCCATGCCAGCCTCTTGATAGTTCTGTTTGAATAAAATGAAAATGAGCAAGACCGATCAATTTTTGTAAGAAGCTATTAAGCATTCAAAGAAATGTTTTTTGCAACAACCATCAATTAAGCTGGTATAAAGCTTACCTTCTTATCCTTGGCATTCAACTTCCCCCATTCCTGACGAGCCCGGCTATCAAATGAACCTTTGCCCTGACTCAAGTTGGACCTGTTCTTCTGTGCCCACAACAAGAAACCCACGGCATCTGGAAGCGACTTGTTGCTTTTCTTTCCCTTGGAACTAGCTAATTTCAGGGATGATGATACGGCATCCTTCAACGAAGAGGCTATCTGCTTACCATTGGCATCTGCTTTTGACTGAGAACGAGTTTTAGCCATGACTTCACAATTTGACCCTTCTCCGAGCGATTAACTTTTCAGAATAAGAATTAATTAGGTCGAAAGCAGCACGATTTAAAATTTGCAGAACACTTTAAAATCAAACAGGAAGGACACTACTGACGGATGAGAAAATATTTTTTCTTCGATCGATCGACCAAGAGACATAAAAGTTCCGATTCCGTTTTCTCGCCCGGGGGAAGATTTTCAACTTTTTCCGATTTTTGAAAAATAAACAAACTTTTAAAATGATCAGAAACAAAAATCCATAGCTACCAACCAATACGATTCGCTGCCATTTTACTCGTCTTGATTGACATTGTCATGCAAATGAAACCAGCGCAGTTCAGCTCACAGACGTGTGTTTTGTTGTTGTACTTTGTTCGACTTTATCATAATAGTAAAGCAGCTGTGCATCTCATCATCTCATATTATCCTTCTATTGCAAAAAATGTGCACTTCTTCATTCATTCCACCTTATGCACTTCAGCGAGCAGCTCATGTAGCAGTGCAGCTAGCATAGCGGCTTCCTTGTTGAATCATGTGTTTTTGACGCCAAATTAATATTTAAGTTTAGGAAATATACACCCCAAATAAAAATGATGTAGTAACAATCCATTAAAATGGAAATTATTGATGCTGTCCATTCAGCCAGATTATTTTCAGCATCGGAAAAAGCAATAACCAATCTGTAGGCGTATGAACCAAATTGAAAATAATCCTTCCGGAATAGATAGTAAAATGGGATGAGAGTTGGCAGCATTCCAGTGCAGCAGTAAATGATTAAATATTTCAAAATGTTGATCCTTACTTTATGGCATTTGGCGAAGACGCCTTGACCAAAATGATCTACAATTTTAAAAATATTATTCAAATTTTATTCCAATCATAACGCATATTAGCTTTCATTAATGCCGATTCGTGTTTGACTTACTTTCTTCAAAGTTTTTAGTCAACTTTACAACTGCACTCGCCAAAGTCGCCACAGAATAGGTCTGCATTATAACAGGTAGTTGATGGGATGTTATCACAGCTATTGCATTACTCGCCCAAAATCCATGAAACGCCAATTTTACAAAATGTTTTTCTTCCAAGTAATATGGTACTAATTGGATTAGATAGAAGACGTTGGCAATTGCGAAAAGAAAACAAGCAAAACAATGTCCAATCCAAACATAATATCGTATTGGCTTCCGTTTTGAATTGGTTAAAAATAGATTCATTTGTAATCCATTTGCCCACGATATTTGATAAGGATAGGCGAAGAAAATTGAAACAAAGTTGAAGAAGTTTTTGATAAAAGCTCCCATCTTACATTAGACTTGTGACTTTACCAATTTGAAATTGTAGAAACAATTATGCGTAGGTCAGGACTCACGACATAGGAGACGGGAAAAAATCAGTCGGATCGTATCATGCGATTTGAATATTAGCTGAAAGAAAAAATCCACTTTTATGCCGAGGTCACTCACTGCAATATGGTATTTCGCTCTCTCTTTCCCAATACTTTTCTCTTTTATGTCTATTTTTGCTTTGGGTAATTAATAGTTTTGGATTCCTTAATTGCTAATCCATCGACCAAAACGACAATGCCATATCTTTATTTTTGCCTATTTGACAGAAAAGGAGATAAAAACCGAAGCATCAGAAAAAAATTGTCCATTTCATGAAATATTTCTCCATAAATTATCAATGATGTACTACAAATAACCGATCGATGCGCGATGGGAAGAAATGATGATAACGAAGTTTAGAACGGACAACTCCACTTCTTACCCTTAATTCGATATTGATGGAAAACTATGAAAATCTGCATATCTGTAAGAAAATCGCCAACCACTTTACCGAATTCACAACGAAAGCATTGCAATCGAATGTCTATTAATATGAGTCGATCGCGACCGGTAGCTTAGCTTGAACTTTGAACCAATATGCATTCGATTGAGCTGGACAAGAACTAGGTTGAATTGAATGCTATTTATACTTAACTTACTTTCTGCTTTCTTTTTCATTCACTGTAGGTTTTTCTTGGAAGGACACTTTTTGCCCTCTCTGTTTGATAAAATGCAATGCATTCACATTCGTCTTACCTTATTTTACATAAATAGTAAATTGATTTCATTTGATGTTATGAAAGATCGAAAAGGTATCATTGTTGCATCATCAAAATCACATCATCCACACCACTCCCATTTCCATCTCCTGCATTTCAGCATAATTCTACAATGTAATAAAGCCGCACCTGGGCTGAAGAGGCTACGCGCTCGCTTTGTAATTGTTAATGTGCATTGCGTTGGATTTTGAAAGCCTTTGTCAACTCAAAGCAAAAAGCATGCATTTCTTTCTGGTTTGGAAATGATATGACGCAAAAAGCTTACACTTCATGCAAATTAGAAGTAAGTACAAAGTGCAATGTTGCACTTGCACTCGAGGATGGTTTTATGATGTCAAGAAGAAACGAAAAAAGACGATCGGATCGAGGATCGCCATAATCCACGCTTGTCTAGAAGCAGAATATGGAACGAAACGACGACCTAGAGAACATCATACTAGCAAAATATGTAAATTAACTAATCCCCACTTGATTTAGCATTTGAAATATAATGATGCTGAATATAATAATTAAGGACGCGTTCCGCCGTCGACTGCATCAATCCAGATCAGGAAAAGTATAAATACGGGAGTCTTGCAGAGATTCCAATTCATTCGATTTGAGGTGTCGTTGAGGTTCTGAGTACATTCTAAGATTTACTCCCGAAAGCTTGAAGCCTTCAAGATTTTAGTTTGTTCTCTGTTTCGTTACTATCTTCCATCTTCCTGTTGTAGTTTACCTTGTATTCAAACGCCCCAGTTTTGTTTACAATGGAGTCGTTTTTTAAGAAGGAAGGGGACTCTTCAAGTTCCTTTTCACTGGAAGATATTTTCAATGATGTTGATTTGTCAGTCGTTCCCGAAGATTTGTTGAGATGTTTGACTACTACCCCACGTGAAACAAGTCGTTATTTTCCAACCTCGTCAGCAGTTGGGGAGATTTCATTGAGTGTTGGAGGGGGCAATGGGGTGGAGGTATCTGCGGGCAGTTCGGGGAAAAGAAGCTCATCTTTTTCCGCAGAGGGGTCGTCCTTTGCTTTCAATCGGTGGGGTTCAGCTCTAGGTTTTGGGCTAAATCAAGTAAAGAAATTTGAAAAGACAGATGATTCCCCGGTGCACAATTCCGTAAGTCATTCTTTCATTGTTGAACATTTGCTTTCATTCTTCAAATTAATTTAATCTTCTCATCAGCTAATTTAATTAATTAATCAATTTTTGTATTATTTTTTGTGCTTTTTTTGCAGGAGCGTGAGAGTATCGACAGCGACGGTTCTGACAACTCAACTTTCTTCCAATTCCAACGTCCACAACACCAAAACGGAGATGCTGCAGCTGCATCCCCCATTTCTTCATCCAAGACTTTCACTTCCCCAACCACCGCAAAAGCCTTCAATTGGATGTCTGTATCGGAGGTAGACACCTCCCGTACGCCACTTCATCAAAAATTGCTAAATAGAAGAATGGCGAGTCCAATGGTGGCGCCCACGTATCAACAGCAGCAACAGAGTTCTGTTAATGAGCCCGTTGGAATCCCGCAGTCATCAAGAATTGTTGGATAGAAAGATGACGAATCTAACGGTGGCGCCCACGTATCAACAGCAGCACCAGAGGTCTGTTAATGAGCCCGTTGGAATTTCGCAGCAGCCATTTCATTACCGCAGAGCAGCAGAACCCTTCCGCCAACCTTCCCTCAGAATTATTCCCGATCGCACTGTCAATTTCAACAACTATGCCATTCGCTTCGTTGTGAAAGCATTGCACATACCACCACATATTCCTGTGGGGCCCAGCAACTTTAGTGGATATGTGCAGATGCCCAGCGGGAAGCGCGTTGATTGTTCTTTTCGCAATATCTGGAATATCAACATGTACGAAGTGGATTCCTTCACTGGAATATTCAGAGCAGAAGAGGAAATCGGTTTACACCTCGTTCATGTCCGTTTGGTGCTCCCTGTAGATATGTGGACACCTGAATGTGAGTATGGAATTATAGTGGAAGAACTCCCGGTCTTGGTCTCCCGCAACTACTACAGAGAAAGTTCATCCCGGAAAACAATAAGCTTTGAGGTGGAGCATGAGCCTGTGAGATTGTATGGCACAACTACTACTAAAGTTTGGGGACTTGCTTGCGATAAGCCAACCAATCGGGTAAGCTATTTTACAATTTTTGTGTACTTATTATTTCAGCTCTTCGTAACTGATCGTGAAGCGAACAGTTTCTCTTGTGTGGATCCCGAGGGTCAAGTAATCTTCAAGTATCCAGTCACCCCATCAACCCCGATGCATCGGAGATTCAATCGCCCAACTGGAATCTGTGTGGATGAAGCCAACAGGCGAATTCTCGTGGTCGACAAGGACAATCACAGAGTCCTCGTTTTAACTATGGATGGGCAGTTCATTTTTTCTTTTGGAAAAAATGGGCATAAAAATGGCGAGTTTAACTATCCCTGGGATGTAGACGTGGACGTTACTGGAGAGAAAATCATTGTGGCTGACTCTCGTAACAGGAGGATTCAACTTTTTGACAAGAATGGGATGTTCCTCGCCAAGTTCTCTGTGTTTGAGGGCGACCCTTTCCATTACAAAAATAATTTTGACTATCCTCGTGGAGTAACTTTCAATCGTGAGGGTGAGAAATCATTTCACACATAAAATAATATTTAAACTTACCTTAATTTGTTTTGCCCATTTCCTTTTTAAAATATGTTAATTTTTCTTTTATTAATTTACTCTTTTAGGATCGCTGATTTTCGTTGCCGACTTCAACTCACATAATGTCGTAGAGGTCCCGATCAGCATGAAGACTTTCCGGAAGGTACTCCCTGAGAAAAGATTGTGGCGTCCCCAAGGCATCACCGTTGATGACTTTGACCATGTTTTGGTGTGTGATTCCAGAAACAATGCCGTTCGCCAACTTCACACTTCAACGGAAGGACAACGAGTCGTCGTATCTCAGGTCCACAGCATTGGAAACCAGAGACTGCAGCATCCTTTGGATATTGCTGTTATGGCTCAGGGGAAAGTGGCAGTTTTAGATGCCGAAGCAAAGATTCGAATCTTCTGAAGAGTTTTTACTGTTTTTCATGAATTGTAAATAAGTAGACGTTTAGATTTCCGTCTCTTTTCTTTTTTTGTACACTTTTTTTGTTGAATTAGAAGTTCATTTTGGGTAAAAATGAGAAAGATGGTTTATTTCGATGTTTGAAAGTGTACTTATTTTGGTCAGGACTTTACCGTATTGTGTCAAAAGATAGTTTTGAGAAATTTGAAACTATGCATGGTTGACTTAAGATGATTTATTGCGGATGACGAAATTTATTTGTATTGTTTTTTTTACAAAAAAATGTGTTTATGATTGCAAATAAATTAGATAGAGTGTTGCATTGAAAAGGCAAAAAATTATTATGGTATAAAAATGGTAATTTATTTCAACTGCAAACTGAACCAAAATCATTAAAATTCATCATAATGCATAATACAATATTTACATATTCACTTAGCTTATTCATTAAACTTGGCTGGAAGCATACTTTGAAACATGATTTATTATAATTGATCGACAATTTGTTCTATTTACCCGACCCAACCACGGAGTTGGAGCAGAAAAACGTAAATTAGCATTACTCTTTTCAAAATGAAACCTGATCTAATTTCTTTTCCTTTTCTTGTGTTGTCCAGTCACAGGTTTGTTTTCCCAATGGAGCAAAGCTAAAATGAGTTGGGTTGACAGAAACGTCAAATGAAATTATGATCAAGATCAACAATACTATAATCGATATTTACGCATATGCATATGAAATATGTCTAACACGTCGCGACGGGACGAGCAAAATTTTGAGGTCTAACGCAATGTCGAAAAAGCATAGTAGAAGCAAATTGGCAAATTGTATGATGGAGCATGTAAATATTAGTGGAATTTTATAACAATTTTATAATAAAATAATAACCAAATAGCAGCATAAATATTTATCCTGACCTACAATTGACATTAACGGAATAGAAATCCAAATCTACCTGCAATCCACGCGTTTGGGGTAACATGAGATCATAATTTTAAATCTGCCAATTATGCGTGTCAACCGTTTAATCACACTCAAATCCTATAATATAGTATTATTTCAAATAAAATTTGCAATTCACTAAAGTTCCTCTTCTTTTTAAATTCATTCCCCCTTCACATTTTCACAACTTATTTACAAATCTAAATCTATAGCAAAATAGCAAAAATGAAATGAAACTACAAATTTGCGTCAGAAAAAAATCTCTTCAGTTCAGCTCAGTTTTAATTCAGAGGCATCTCACGTAGAAATTGTAATTGCAAAAAAGTGTTTTAATTTACTACCTAATAACATTGACATTGCACATTATCAACCACTTGTCAACGACCTGTCAACAGCAACAGGCCCATATAGCTACGCATTTAATTAATCTTAATTTACAATCTTGCAACTCAAATGAAATGCATTCACTTAAGTATTCATTATTTTATAACATTAAGCAATTAAGCGAAACAAATTAGTAAACTGAAATAATTTTTACACCCTTTTAATTCAATTCTCTCTCGAGTCGACAACCACAATGACTAGGGTCCACACACATAACAAAAACCAGCAATTAACTTACATCCAAACTTTTAAGAATACTAATTAAGCCCGTTGTAATATTTAGTAAATGAATTGCTTGCTACTATTAACCTTTTATCTTAATTTTTTTTATTAAGGTACAGTACAGTTCATTTGTCTTGTCTTACAGGAAAACTTCATCTGTTCGATAAGCTCTTTTAAGCTGCACGTTCTCAAAACGCATCTCCTCTGATAAGCATCACTGAAGCCATCTTTTTGCTCTGCTCGCGCGGCGGCACATCTTGCATAAATGCTTTGTACAAAGAGTACACCGTTTTTTACTGCATAGTTTAAGAGCGTAACAAATTGATGCATCGTATTCAACAAACTCACGCACAAATAATTATCTTTAGATGATCACCGGAATCGCTAATTAAGGGGAGTTCACTCATTAAGAATTTAGACATGAAATTCCAATATGCAAAACACGCATAAAGAATGCACTTATGCTAAAATTAAATGTGACGGTCAACTTAACTTTTAAGTGAGCTGAGAAGTTAAGTTAATATGACAGTTTAAAGCTTACTTAAAATTATTGAAATGATTATGAGGATGATGAGCTTTAAGAATAAATTGATCCATTATTTGTTTAATACTGCAATTTTTTGATACGATTGATTAATTATAGGCAAATCGTAAATGAAGAGACTAGTATAAATAGTGTGAGGGACTTTGGAAAGAGCATCAATCACTCAACAGCTTCTCTTCTATCACTAGCTGAGCTTTAGCAAAGAGCAAAACATTTCAATCAAACAATCAATCAAAATGAACCCAATCTCCGTAAGAATCAAACAATCATTGGTTTTCAGTAAATAGTTTTTCCAATTGGTTTCATCGGAATAACAACATTTTTTATTGAATTCCTAAAATTAGGTTGCCGTTCTCTTCGCCGCTGTGGCCTCCACCGCCGCGATCGCCCCAGGAATTGGATTGATCGGAGCTGGCCCATTGGGATTGGGAGTTAACGCTCTCGGGCTTGGAGTGAGTGTAGCAAAATAACTAATTACGAATTATTGAAGAA
>JAHZNJ010001399.1:0-14348 GCA_027744475.1 Lepidocyrtus cf. sotoi NNG-2020 | reverse complement strand
GGTTAAGGCGTTCGGCAGTTATCGTGCCGACGGACAGACGGACGGACAGACGGACGGACAGACAAAAGCACTAATCGCATGACTAGCTTTCACTACGTTCAAGCTAGTAATAATGATTTTGGAATTCATTAGAAGCGAGAATTGAAAGAAGCTATAAATAAAATATGTTAATGCAGATGATTGATTATTTTTCGGAAATGTGCCAATGTTTTCGTATGAAAAAGACGAATAAATATTGTTACAGTTTGCGATTTCTTAAGAAAACATTCTTTTACAGAGAAGAACTGTTCTTTTTAGGAAAAGAGGAGCACTGTAGATCAGATCAATATTTAAAATGAATGACATTGGCAATAACTTTTTTGCCCTTCAGTTATTAAGCCAGTGTATTATAACACAATTGAAGCAGATGTGGATTAGTCGTGTTTGTTGGATGTATAATTATAATTTTGTTTTAAATAATTAAAGTGATTAAACGAAAACCAGAGACTTAAATGGATTAAAGTTAATTAATTTAGAAATTCGTTAACATTCAATAAAAATGAAAAGTAGCCGGAAATTGAGATGCTTTTTTTAAAAATTAGACAGTGCACAGCACAACGGTGATTTTAAATTTGTCAAATATTTTAATTCGTCTGTGAGGCAGATACAATCCCAGAAGAGTTGGATAAATTTAAATTTATTGTGTCTTGTGTTATCAAGGCAATACCACATCTACGTGAGTAAAGCTGTAGCAATCACGGTTTGATTATAGTGGGCGCTAACTAACTCCTTCCCTTCCACAATATCTCTGATGGATTTCTTTCAACAGTCACTTATTGTGTCATCAATGTCATCATCATCTTTTCTTTAAAAAAAACAACAGAGATCGATCCCGACTCCCGACTACCACCATATCGCGGCAACCGTTGCTTTAATCTTCTCTGCCGCTTCTTCTCTCGTTAATAAACTCTTCTTACGTAGCCTTATTATCTTCATCTTACAACAGCAACAGAAACAACAGCTGGCTCAAGCACGTGCCTTCACTTCCACCATTGCACTTTTACAAAATTCTCGTTAATTTTGAAAGAAAAAGAAACATTCCTCTTTTCTACCTAAATAAAAGTACAACAGTAATTTTCTTTTTTTTTTCATCTTTTCTTCATTATTTTTGAGCAATTTGCGTAAATTGACTTAAAGTCAACTTACTAAAAAGCTAAAGCAAATTTTATCATCATAAAAAACAGAACTATTTTTCTGTAAGTAAAAGCTCTCTCACATTACCATTACCGTTCCTTCCTAGTTCATTTCCACAAAACCTTACAAATTTCTCGATAGCCAGGCTACACCAGTGCCACTGCCATTGCCAAACAGGAAATGTTTTCCAAAGAGTCGAGACGCCAAGCCAGAGAAGAACTGAAACTGAAACAGAGGCAAAAGAGAAGAGAAGAAAAGTAAATAGCGTTTAGTAGCCGTAGCCGTTGCGCTGCTGTTTATTCAACTACTTTTTCATCGTCATCATCCCTGCAATTCAAATAGCTATTTTCCTCTGGCTCTGTTAGTCCCTGAATAATACATCTTTTTAGCACTTCCAATTTTAGCAGAGAAGCTGAGCAAACTATTTACAGTAAGTTTTAGTTTAGCCTATAAATGTGAAATGGAAGGTTACCAGCAACATCATTTATATTTGGAAGGGGAAAAGGCTTCAATTTTAGCACTTACTTACTTTCAACGTTTCAACACATCAGCATTCAGCAGCAGCAAAGTTTTATTACCATCATCGCATCGCACAATTTGCTGTTAAACTAAACTAAACTTGAAGAGAAATGATCCTTCCCGTTTATTTCATTTTCACTGACTAACTTACTTCCATACAAAACAAACGGCGGCGGCGGCGGTGGTAATTTGGTAATGAAATGAATCACTTCGTTGTTTTGCGTGTTGCCTTGCTTCGTTTGCTACGGAATACGGAAAATATCATTACTGCGAAAAAAATTTAACGCTTTGTTTACTGTAGTTGATCATCTCTTTCTCCCTTTTTCTCTCACTAATATTTACACACGAAAATAGAATAGGTAGACTATTATCAACATCGCATCACATCGTGGATCGCAGTAATCGTAACGTTTAACTAAACAATGAAAATAAAGTCTTCTTTTATAAACAAAACTGCGATGCAATGGTCGGATGATAATTTGTTTTGCGAGAGATTTGGTTTGGCGATGCCTGAATGGTAAATGTTGTTACTGTTTGCTAAATAAAAGCTGATCTTGTCTTGTCTCTAGCGCCCAGAGCCAGAGCGCCAGCAAATCATCAACACAATATTTTCTGCCTGCCTATGACATATTTATACACACATAAGAATGATAACAACGGAGAGCTTTTCAGCAATTTTTACGATCATCCTTGATTAACATTTTAACATCAGCGCAGCAGCAGAAGCTCCGTCTCCTCTCATCTCATCTCGTCTCGTAGACAAAACAAAACAATGCAAAATTTAAATCAAAAATATAAATCCACTCTGCTGCAGAATTATTTTTGCTAACTGCTCCTTACTTTATCTCTCCTTCATCATCTTCACTAGAAATGTTAGAATTGTTTGTGAAAAAAGCAGAAAGAGAAATACTTTCATCATCCTTTCGATTTCGAGCTCGTGTTTTGTTGTTTGTGGCTTACTTGATTTGTTTTGTTGCTTTTGCCTTATGGCTAGAAGAAGAAAAATTTTGCTAATATCGCACTACTGTGCTTGTTACCCAGTGTTCCGCATTCAAAAATCTATCCACAGCTTCAAGTCTCCCTTCACTTCGCAACAGAGATCAAATCAAAAAAAGTTTCAGTTAAAGAAGAAGAGATGCTTGAGTGAGTGAAGAGCGAGTCATATCATTTCTTTTTCATGTTTCATTTCCATCCCCTTTCTTTTTAATCTAACTTACTTTACTTGCTCAATAAAACTAGATGTCTGCGGCTACTTCTGCGATTTTACTTGGCTTGGGGCATAAGCGTTAAAAACAGCAGCAGTAGCCTATTTGTTTATTCCTGGCATTTAAATTGGCTTTTTATCATTAATTACAATAGATCAGTTCATTTCAGTAATTTACTTTACTTTTGTTTTTCTTATTGGTAGGATTACTATAGACTCGATACTGATTCTTCAGCAAAAAATATTTTACTGTTTAAAACCTAATTCCAATATATTATGTTAATTTACTAATACCTACCTATTTGGAAAATACTACGTAAAATACTCTGAATTAATACGCCAAGTGCGTTATTTTACCTCTGTAGTTGTAGTCTGTATGATATCATAAATAAAAATCCTCATCACATCATCATCAACATCATAATATCCGTAGCAAGCAATAGCATCAGCGGCAGCGTGTAATTGTTGAGTTGAAGCTGTTGATGATTATGAGATGAAAAGGAGGATGTATGGATAAGGATGCGACTGAGATGAGTGCAGAGTTTTGGGGGAGAACGAACACGAGAAAATTCCCAGTTGCGCTTGGATACTCACACGAGTAAGTTCTGTATTTGGAGTCAGTATTAGAATCTGTAGTTACATTTGAGTAGTAAATTCCAAGGGAAAAAATAAGAGCGGCTTTTCTTACTGAAAAAGAGTTGGGTTGCGTTGAATGGTGAATGAGTTGAGAGCTGAGTTGAGCACGAGTTGAAAAATTGCAGTCAGTAGTAAAGAAAAAGTGTTTTGGCTGTGGCTGTTGTTGTGGCTGAGTGAGTTGTGTTGTGTGTTGGCAGCGGCTTATATAAACTTGCTTAATAAACGTCGAAGCAACAGAACAACAGGTGAAGTAGGAATTTGTTTTGAAAAAAGCTAAAGAAAAAAAGCATTTTCTTTCTTTCTTCTTTGTTGTCAGTTTTTTTTTTATCTTAACGCATTTTACTGCTGAATTGGCAGCAGAAACAACAGCAGCTCAACAGTGGAGTGAAACAGGAAAGAATATTTTCAAACTTTTATTCATTTTGCGGATTTGAATCAAACAAACATTTTGTTTCTTAACTTAAAAATTAAGTACTTTTTATTTTTATTTTTTGGAAAAGTCAAAGTTGAAAGTTGAGCTTGGTTCATTTCTTTTGTGGCTAATAAAAATAATTCTCTGGAGAGTTTACTGGGTTCAATGATGTGTAAGTAATNTTGTGGCTAATAAAAATAATTCTCTGGAGAGTTTACTGGGTTCAATGATGTGTAAGTAATTAGATTTAAAGCTTAGAAGCGTAATCATATTATTATTATACTTTTGTGTGGGTTAGAATTTCTCACGGTCTTAATAAAAATTCACAAATTACTTATTAAGAAGAACAAAAGATACAATTGCTTGAAATACGTCAATAATCAAGTGATTATTAATTAGTGTAATTAAGTCCGATTGAATTTCATATTTTGTCTTCTTCTTCTGCATAAAAGAAATGCAAAGTGTTTGTTCGTAGTTTAATTTGAAATTTTGTTTTCTTGCGTGCTACCGTGTTCATTGCGCGTAGCTGTAATAGGCTCATGGGAAAAGCTTAAGCTTGCTTGCAAAAAATATTCTTTTTTCGTCTAGGAAAAAAGAAAATAAGGTTCTGATTTTTATTTGAATTTTATTTAATTATGATGATTACTTTTATAAAAATTCGCATGGACGAATAATTTTTTTACGTTTTGTCTAGCATTAAAAAGGTTATTAAGCTCATTCTGTGGAAACGGAAGACAGAATTTCATGCTATTGGAATCTTTTTTTCATTTTATTCATTCTCAGCAGTCAGCAGCATTAAAATTTTCCTTTGCTTTGTGAGAATTTTTCCAATATTTTTTTCTCATGCATGGAAAGACTTTTTAGGATTTACTCTTTTCATTTCCTTTTTTTATCAAAAAAGTTACAAACAAACGCTGGTGATTACTTATGATTGAGATAGCTTAGCTCATCATGTTTTTAGCAGATTTCCTCTGGATATTCTGGCAAATCTGTTTTCCGTTGCTTCAAATTGCAAAACATAAAAATAAAACTAAAATTTCGTTGTGTTTAGCAATTATGATAATAATTTATGTTTATCAGAATTAAATTTTGAATGGGAATTATCTGCTCCGCTAAGAAAATTTTATTGAAGCAGGAATGGGCTAATAAGAAGATGCGTTATCATCAACAAATTGCTCTTACTGTATCTAAGATAGGTGTTATATAAATGCTTAGAATTTTGAAATTATGTACGTCGTACATTAGCTTACGTAATTAATTATATTAAATGACACGTCATTAATTTCCCTCGAATTTTTATTTTGAATGATTATTATCATTACATTCGCGATGCTTGGCTTAATACGGAACTAGTCCAAAAATAAATTTTCTTGGAATCTCTCTCAACTCAACCTCAACCACCACCGCAGCCACTGCTTCACTTCGTTCTAGTCTATTTCTCCTTTTATCCATGAATCCACTCCACGAATGAGATAAAATTCAGAGAAGACGCATTACTAACTTATCAGCATCTTTCTTATCTTGAAATTTCTTAAGCGTTACAACTCCTATAAAGAAAAAAAGATACTTCTGCAAATTACAAGTTGCAAACTCAAAACGAAAGAAAAAAAGAAGCACGTTAGCGAGCATGGAGCTGGAACAGCAGCAGCACATAAGCTACAGCTCCAGCCAAAGCTCAAGTCAACTACGTCAGCATTCAGCATCCATTTCATTTTCATTCATTCATTCATTCATTCATTCTATTCCAGCTAACCGGAATTACTTAAGCTCAAGCACATAATAATAAATTACTCGCGGATCTTCCTAAATCAGCATAAAATTGGTTCCGTCTTGTAATTCGTAATTTGTAATTCTCATTTATTTTGAGAGAAACAAAAACAGAAGAAGAGTTACAAGTTCAATTTACGTCATGAAAGTAGATAAAGTACTTCGTTATTTGGCACAAACGTGAGTTTTATTGCCATTGCTACACACAATTCACGACACTACTTCTTACTCCCACTACAAAAGTCTTTCCACTTCCAGCGAAATAGTTTTTACGTAGTTTTATGATCGTAAATGGTAAATAGCTGAAACGGATATTATCGGAGTGAGCGAATACTTATAGAAAGATGTATTTTATTTTTATACCTACATAATTGGGTTTATTAAAAGCTTCTATATTGATATATAATGACGATGATGATGACGATGTGGCAATGAATGACTCAAACGAACGGCTGTCTGTAGCTGTTGAGCTGTGGTAGTGTTGATAAGTCAAAATAAATTATTTCTTTTTGTGGTTTCTTTCGTTTCATTATTCCTATCTACAAATTATTGGCTACGGAGTAGAGCTAGACAGAATAAACGTAACGAAAGTTATAATCGGTATAGGATAATTAATGGTAATTGGCAGGTTTTCTACGATGTCAATTGTGAGTGTACACCGCAAAAAATAGCTTTTGCTTAGCTTATCTTAGCTTAATCCTTCTAAGCGCACGTGTTTTTTTACTATATTATTATTATTACTAATTTTCCCCAGCTTAATTACTCTTTTTTGACCATTACGATTATTTTTACATCTCCTATGTACATAATCAATGCAATTTAGAGCTTTTCTGGCAGTGTAGGCAAATTGTTCAATCATCACATCAACATCAACATAGCTAACGGCAGCGGCACAGAAAAGAAGAATATTTTTTTTATTTGAAGGATTAATAATAATAAAATCAAATGGGTTACGTACGTTAACATAATTTTATTTTACTAACAAGAAGTTTGCTTACTGAAAGTCATAGCAATTCTGCATTTTGTTGATTGTAGTAGTAAAAAGCGGCAGCGGTTTGTGCCTGTATAGCTTTATTAGGATTGAACAATAATTGCTTACTTACTTTTATCAACTTGCTTTGCTCCCTTTTTTCCTAATCAATACGTACGTACGTTGTTAACAACAATTACTTTAATTATTATTATCCTACCGCACCGATACCGACTGACAGACCTTAACAATTTTTACAGTAATGCTGTTGTAATTGCTGTTTTTGATGGAGATAGAGAGAGAGCTTGAAGAAGAAGTAAGTGTCCTTGTCGACTGTCACATGTCACAACCCTTGTTACAAAAAAAAGTACGGTGCAATCTCAATCGCCAACAGAAAAATAATTAAGCGGAGCTTCTACTTCCATAGATTAGATCTAAAGTGTGTAAATGATGTAGATAGCTAAATTAAAATCAAATGTGCTATGCCGCACCAAATCACCGTCACCACACCACAACCATTACCACAACCATTTCCTGCGCACCTAACATCGCTATTGTATTTTGCTATTGCTCCACCTTAAATTCCTTTTCGTCATTAACAAAATCATAAACGAAAATTCCAAAGGATAATAATAATATTATTTTTCATTCTGTATTACTATACATTTTATTTCTTCATACGTTTAACTGTCTACCCCTTAAAAACCGCATTATAATTAGCTTAAAAGACTGTTGACTGTGAAGAAGTATTTGCAAAGTAATCGAGCTGACTTCAGCTCCACTCCAAAGTCCAATCTCTCCTCCTCCTCTCTCTCTCTATCTTCCCTCCTACAACTACCCAGGAGAAGAATGCGATGCAATTTGTAATGAAAAAATGAAACTTATCTACCTACTACGAAGAAATTTTTTTCTTAAAATTAGGTCATGGCCATTCCCCAATTCTTCTCTCTTTCTCTATCTCTTCTACTCCTCCTAAACTAAAATATTTTCTCTAAAGTTTTATTGTTGACTTGTTTGACGCTGCTCCTCTTCTACTACAACAACCGCTACCTTATGATATTTATCATCATCATATAGTTTTTTTCCATCTACATTATATTAGCATGTTGCAATGCATCTTATAAAAAATATCTTCGTTTAAATATTAAATAGCTTTTAGCCTTCGATTCATTCGTTTTTTTTGCGAATTGCTTTGCCCTTTGCTTTTTTACTTGCAATTAGCATCCTATTATACAATAAGGTAATGAGTGAGTGTGTTGTGAATTGTTCATATCTCTTTTTCAAAAGATGTAAATGTAATCCTACCTACCACCTTACTTCAAATATAAAAATCAGTTCTTACTTTACTATTTCACTACCTACTACCACACCACCACGACCAGTTACTATTACGTACTTAAACTTAAAAGGATTACCTACGAGAATTCTTATCTCTTGTGAGTGAGTGAGTGAATAAGATAAGATCATCATCATCAGCAGCAAACATCATCATCTGCATAATAATCTTCAAATAGTGTTTTAGCAGTAACAACAACAACACAGCAGCAGCGTTTGCAGCGTTCGCAATAATACATAACGTAGTGATGATGATGATGATCTGCAGCAACGGCAACAGAACAGAGGCAACAGCAGCAGTTGCGAAGATGAAGAAAAGATTTTTTCTTTGTATTCATATTCATTTCATACTTGCTTTAGTAATAATATTTTAAAATCTGCTAAAGAACCAGTTCCTCCGCTCCGCAGCTTAGCTCTGCTCCGTTCCTCTGTGAATCATAATCATATTACGCGAATACTTCTTACAAGACGCAATCGCAGGCATTCCTTCCTGCACTGTATGTTTTAAACAATGCAACTGCTGCATTGAGATTGCCTTTCTGTGGTGGTGAAGCAGTGGATTCGATTTTGCAAAGATTTTTTATTATGTCCTCTTGGATTGAGTTGAGTTGGCTGATTCTTCTCCACATTGAAATAAAAATCTATTGTTTAAATTGCATTTCTTCGTGTTCATATTATGACGATGATGATGCCCTGGCATGGCATGGCGTTAGCAATCGCAGCAGCTGAAAACTGCCAAAGGAAAGGATCTGTTTATTGTGATGCTGCTGTTGTTGTGGCGTTTCATATGTCCTCTTGGATTGAGTTGAGTTGGCTGATTCTTCTCCACATTGAAATAAAAATCTATTGTTTAAATTGCATTTCTTCATGTTCATATTATGACGATGATGATGCCCTAGCATGGCGTTTCAATGAAATTGCAGCAGCTGAAAACTGCCAAAGGAAAGAATCTGTTTATTTTGATGCTGCTGTTGTGGCGTTTCAAGTTTTTTTCGTACCTCCTCAACTTCAACTCAACATTAAACCTTTTAAACATTTTACTTTTACATTTACTGCCATAATGAATGTGAATGCTGCTTACTCATCTCATCATACTCTTTTTGAAAAAATGCATTCCTTTCCTTTTATCATCTCTCTCTATCTAACTCTTTTAACTCTTTCTCGTTATATTACTGTAATGTGAATACTAAACTAAATACATTTTCTTTTCTTTACAGGTATGAGACGAAGATGATGTTGATCATGCAATCCAATGCTGTTGCTCTGATGTGAGTTCGTTCTTTTGATTTGATTGTTGACGATGGACTGATATGATGATGTCGAAGTGAAGTAAAGTCGAGGAACAAACTGCTGATGAGAAGGAAAGGAGGAGTATTTTATTATTATTGAAAGAAGAATATAAACATAATAAAAGCAAAGAGCAAAAATTCTCCAACAATATCAGATCAAGTCAACATCTTCGTAATAGTCATCATAATATTATCCTCCGTCAAATATCTGCATAGTGCGTGTGTAAAGTAAGACACTACCCTTTTCTTTAACTTTTATAAAAAGAGAAGGTCTTTCATTAATAAAATACGTAGGAGAACAGTTCACCAGAACGCATAATAAAAATAATAACCAAATATCAAAAGAATTCATTTATTCGAGTAAAGAGGTTGTGGACTGTGTGGACAGTGGACAATCCTCCTCAACAATCTATCTAGGAGCCTTCATAATCGCCCAAGTCTTCTTCTAGTGGAGGACTTCATCTTGAAAATAATCATCATGTGACTGTTAAGTGAACAGTTTAAAAGTTAATCTTGCATCGTAGCAGAAAAAAACGAGTGTGTACCCTTTTGAGAAAAGGAAAGGGACATATAAAAAGGGTTGTGTTGTGTTATTAACGTAACTAACTAGCACATTAAACGCTGACTATTTTTTGGAGGAAAACAGCAAAGCAACAGCAAACGGCAACAGTAGCAGTTATAACTACGTTTCGTTTGCTCATTCATGTTCCTCCTTGCTCCTTGTTGGCGTTTGGCATGTGGCGTCCACTAACATTGAATTGACTTGAATTTGAAGAATTGATCGTAAGCGAAGTGAGCGAAGGGTTTGTTTGGAAAATTCTAGATAATGAAGAAATGAAACTGTTACCGTTGCTTGGATTGGATGGACAAACGTTACTACTTTGCTTTAAAGGGAAAGGGCTCCGATGCGATAGGCCACTGCGTATTAATTATACAAAAATTGAATGGTCATCATCGTCCAATATGTGAAGTGATGTGTGTGTGACGGGGATCATCATCATCGCAAATAATATCACAATGATTAAATATTTTTAATAATATAATAATATTATGTGATCTGCGGACTGTGGATGTTGATGATGATATGATGTAATCTTTTTTTATTCAGTTACAATGTAAAACGTAAAACATAACTGCGCAGAGTAAAGTTTGAGTAAAGTAAAAAGTAAAGTAAGCAGCCTTGTAAGAAAGGTGAAGTAAAGAAGGAATCAAATGGCCGTCTACTATTCTCTACGATACTCCTCGACGATGACTATTTGAACGAATGAAAATGAAATGGACGAATATTTATTTTATTTAGTCAATTCGATTCAATTCAGTCAGTAATAGTAATAAGAATATAAATGTGATTGTTATTAAGTAAGTTGAGAAGTGGATGACGATGATGATGATTGTCAGAAAGACATCATCATGAAAGACAAACGTGTTTAGGTTACAGTTACGTTACGGTTACGTGGAATTTCTTATTTAAAAAAGAGTGCGGTGGTGGTATGATGGCTGTGACTAGTGAGTGAAGGGCTTTTTGGTATGGACCTTGCTTGCCCATTGCTTGCCTAGGCCTGTTCATTGTTAACCAGTCGAGGAGAAAAAATAATGTAATAAGATTAAAATTTGTTCTTCTTGAGAGAGAGAGAGAATTTCTTAAGATAAAAAGTTTATCTTATCAAGGAACAAACGGTTTATCGTTTTTTTGACGGATAATAATTAGTAATAAATAAAATAAATAAATAAATAAATAACTGTGTGTGAAGTGAATGAATTTGAAATAGTTTTTTAAAAAGGAATTTCGAAACAATTGGATTGGAACGGGAGGAAAATTATTTTTTAAATTAAGTTTAATAAGGTTGTTAGTTTAGTTGGTGGTGAAGTGAGGAGTTAGTTTAGTGGAGAAGGAGAAGTGGTCAATAAGCGTCAAGCTGAAGTTTTTCAAAGGGAAGAAATTGTCAGCAGAAGGGAAGATGGAAGGTGGCAGCAGCGGGAGCAACAACGCGGGCGAGGTCACTTTCCTTTTCCAGTTTGGCCTTGTCCGAGACTCGGCCACCGTTGACACGTCCCTTCTCACTCTAAAAACGCTGAAGGAGGAGGCTTGCAAATTTATTATTGAAAAGGTAAGTCAAAGTTTATGTAAAATACTTTTGTTAAAAGTCAAAACATGTTTGAAAGAATCTGCGTATTAGTGGCTAAAATATCTGTAGGTTTATAATATTGGCGTAGCGTTGCTGAATTAAAGTCGTGGACATTCCGTAACTGTTTAGTTCTACTTCTTACTTTAGAAACGGGGTACGTGCGTATACAACGAAAAGTAGAAGTGATCGCAATTTTTAAAACTATAATTTTGTAAATCACTTTACTTGTGTAATGATATGTAATTACTTTACGTGTGTTCTACTCTTTGACTAATCCAATTTGTTTCTTTGGAAGCTATAATTGCTATAAACTTGCTATATAAGCTAAAGAAGCTATA
This sequence comes from Lepidocyrtus cf. sotoi NNG-2020, assembly GCA_027744475.1. Classification (NCBI taxonomy): domain Eukaryota; kingdom Metazoa; phylum Arthropoda; class Collembola; order Entomobryomorpha; family Entomobryidae; genus Lepidocyrtus; species Lepidocyrtus cf. sotoi NNG-2020. The sequence continues at coordinate 2,579 of JAHZNJ010001399.1, read as the reverse complement.
AACTTGTTAATTTTCTTATTGACGGTTTATTATCTGTGTGATAATATTTGTAAATCTTGTTTTCTTTTTTAGTCTGACTTGTAAGTTTGTTCGCATCAATCAACTCCAAGTTCACAAAATATGTTTTCTTTCATCATCATATTTATGAACTTCACTTCACTTCTAAGCTTGTTTACCATATTTTTTTTTGCGATTTCCGTAAAATATTCTGTTCTTAGTTATGCAATCCACTGAAGGAACCAATCCATCAATTCAATCCAATGAACTCAACCTCGAATCAATTATTTTTGCCATGCTGATATGCCTATCTGTATTTGTTAAACCGTAGATCGACAAAGTTATATTATACTGGCACTACATTGAGCAGGAAGTGAAGTTCAAAGCAGCCGAGTCTATTTAGTTTCGTCTCATAGCTTTCTGTAACATTTCTCTTGTTATCACAAATTGTATCTTATTGTCTTCATATTTCAACATAAAAGGAAGTTCTTTCTTTTTTTCCTTCCTTCCGGTGCAATAACGTAACTCACATCCTCACCAGCCACATCCACACTACCTTCCTATTTCCGAGAAAGATAAAGATCAAAGTTGATTGACACACAAACATATTACACAGAAGAAGCAACACCGCCGGCTCTACAGCACAACCAAGAAGCAATCTTTCTTTTTAAGCTCAACTACACAGATTTCCCTCCAGAGAAAAATATCTCTTCCTTCATTCCTCCATTCCTCTTCTTCTCTGTTCATTTCCCCAGTCAATAAATTTTGATGACTAAACTTTCTCCATTTTATTTTCATCTTCGTCATCATCATCCATCGCACCAGATCAGAATCAATGAAAATTCAAATCCCAAATGAGAAGAGAGAAGAGTTCAGAAGCTGTCGCTGTCGGTCAATAACTTTCTCTCTGTTTCTGCTGGAGAGCTTCATCAAATTTATCTGACAGGTCACGTCCTTCCTTCCTACTCTCCTGTCTTTTGTTTGTTTTGTGGATTGCGATTTACGATTGACCAGACCATATGGCGAAAAGGAATTAAATTGGGAATGGAAAAGATGAATTACCTCCAAATCATCTCTCCCTCCCTCCTCCATCATAATTCTGCTTCAAATACAGAATTTATTCCATTTCTGCTCTTCTCTGCTGAACCTCACTCCAGTCAGAGTCAGAGTCAAGTTAAAGTTAATAAACTAAACAGAAAGAGAAAGCGAGAAAATATTATATCGTATCATCATAAAAAAGGAAACTTCAAAGGAACTTTTCCAGCTCTTCTGTGCACACTCGGCACTCGCTCCTGTTTCTAATCCTGTATTCAAGCTTTCTTCTGAACTCAACTGAACTGAACTGCTTCGTTTCAAACTTTCCCGCTACAGAGAGTCGTAATAGTAATCGTAATAATAATAATAATGATTTTCATGAGGTAGTTGCCCTACTCTTTTGAACTTCTTAAAGAGACAGCGCACCGCATCCAGAACCAAGACAGTCATTGACGTGTACGTAGAATATCAAGTTGGTCATCATAATCTTCAATTCAGCCAATTCCAGTTAATTTTTTATTTCCTACTGTATCGTATTTAATTGGAGGATGGGTACGTACAAGTAGCACATGTCTGGTAATTTATTTATTCAGGGTTTTCAAAAGCTTAAGAATTGCTTTCTGTGACTATTTCATATTTAAAATTACTTAACTGTCACTCCGTATGAAAAACCTAATTCTGGATGGTCTATACGAATCTTTTGTGATGTTGCAAGATCGTCAAAGTCCAAAATCCAGATCTGCTTCTTCTTTTTCTTCTTTTTTGCTTCTTTCTTTCACAACGGTCTGGATTATTGGATTGGATGAAAATAAAAAAAAACTTTTAACATAATCGATTATTTTTATGATTATTAACTTTCTTTCTATTCCATGTTTCGCTTTCATACGTATGAAGGAGAAAGTGATCATCAAAAGAGTCATAATAAGAAGAAAAATAATATGAGAAGGACAAAAATAAGAAAATGAAGAATCGAAACCTTATATAAATATTAAAGAGAGAGAGAAAAAAAAATAAAAAAAGAAGGAAGGAGTTTTTCTGGTTTTCTTGTAAATAAGCTGCAAAAAGAAACTGGTGGAGAGCCAAAGACGGTTTTTCGGAAAACATGTTTGAACCCAATTTGCAAGATACTGAACACATACACATGCTTCCATATACAAACGCCCCCTTACTAAATAATACTCGACAGGACAAATCGTATCGTAAGTGAGTGACTCGTATCATCATTCCATCTCTTTCCAGTCTTTAACCAACTTTAACTACTTTTCCTGACATGAGTAAAGGAAGTAAGTAAGGCTTCAAGTTTTTTTTGCTTATCAGTCAGTCAGTCTTTCCTGGAGAATTATGATGATGATGATACTCCAAGAAATTAGGAAGGAGGATCCGTTTTTTGTTGTGGTTTGGTTTTTGGCTGGCTTCTTCTCTTCTATACTGGGACTGGGATTGTTTTATTAAAAGGGCGGGAGGCAGAACAGGGCACATTTATCTTCTGAAGAAATTAAAGAAGCAATTTCTCAAAATGCGATGTCTTGAACCTGTCTGGTCCAGTT
>JAHZNJ010001398.1:0-11880 GCA_027744475.1 Lepidocyrtus cf. sotoi NNG-2020 | reverse complement strand
ATTAAGCAATATCAGATTAACTGTAAAATGAATCCATGAAGTGAGATTCCAGTTAAAATAATCAAAAACGATATTATTTCTAAGCATAAAAAGTAAAAATTATTTTTAAAAAACCTCAGGAATTTCGAATGGGTTCACATTTACAATCTCCATAATATGTACAAAAATATTTTGTATAATATGGCAATATAATATCGTGCACTGCACTGACCGCACAGGACAAGTGCAAACATTAAACTAGAGTTCAAAAAAATAAAAAACTTTCCATTGCAGATTTACTTCGTGCTGAGCGTAGTTATTTTGAGACAAAAATAATTTTTGGTGCGTTGACATTCAGTGCTAATTGCCTAATTGCTAATTAGTTAAATAGTTGCTCGTCGCAGCATAATAATCTTTTTACGCATCTTACTCTCTTTTGTTATGCACGTGCCTTTGTGATATTAATACTTATTATGCTTTAAAATATTTCAAAGCATTTTCACAATTTACTCTTTATATATGTTTTGCAGTAGACGATTCTCAAATTTAAAAGCTGTTTTTAGCAATTCGTGTGTTAAAAACATAATTACTTCAATGCTGTAAGCTCAAAAGTTGTAAATATTTGAAAGGTTGTTATATTTTATTCTTACTGCAAAAATGAGTGTAAATTTCGATCTACTTTATTTCCAATGCGAGATGCGAGGTTGTTATGAAATGTGTTCTACATGTCATAACGTTTTCAAAACAAATATATCCATAAAATTTTTGTATGAAAGCTTTAGGGAAAATTTCCTCTGCTTTTTTGCTTTGTTCATTTTCGATTCATTCTTCATTATAAAGCTCGCATACTTTACCCTTACCTTTCCTGGAGATACTCTGTTTTGCTCTGGAGTACAGGATCCGCCACGCCTTGGCAAAGCTGAGAACTTTAGCTTTTATTTTTTCTTTCCCCTTCTTCTCTTCCTATTTATCCAGAAGAGCAGGATTTACCAGCATTATGTACTACTAAAGGAAATTTCTCCAGCAAAACTCGTGATCCACGAGGGAGCGAAATTCATTCAATCCTTTTCCTTCTGTTATCACGAGAAATTTTGTAATTATGGGGAAAAAAAGAAAGTAAAAAGCAAACAGTAACTGTTTCCCTTTTCTTCTCCTTTTAACAAAATTAACTAAATGTACAGTATAGTTTTAACAAAGCTCAATTAATATTACATATTAACAAATCAACAATTCAGCAATAATTTAAGTTATTTATATGTAAGTAGATTTGATTATTTGTGAAGAAAGAAAACGAAGACTGAAAATCCCTTGATCTCGGTTAACAGAACACAAAACATTTAAATTTACTAAAATTACAGTACATACCAATAACTATTGTTTAGTTCAAGTTGCACTTACAAAAATGTGTTTGTTCTTCTTTTATCCGTATAAAATTATTGAAACGTAGAAAATAATTTCTTACGAAAAAACTCGAAATTTCGATTGTCAGTAGTTTGATAGTAAAATGGCGGAAACTAACAAAAAAATGTAAAATGTTTAATCAATCTAGTCAATGTCCGGTTAAACGTGGTAAATAGCAGTTTACAAATTCATTAATAAACAACAAAAAACTAAAGGCTTATACTATGAAATGTTCATCCGATAACTTGCCAAACGATCCCAAACCGTTTTAGTCAGTACATGAGTCAGTGGAACTATGACAACTTGTCATACTTAACTTTAATTATTTCAGTTTAGTCTTTAAAAAAGTGATAAAAAATACATAATTCATTATGTAAAGTATTTAGTCACCAATTAGAAGTTTATAATATTTACAAGAAAAAAAGTGGTCAGTGTATGACAAGGTGATAAAAGAGAAATACTTTTAAAAACTGATGACAAGATACTGCAGACAGAGTGATAAATTAACGACTATGTTCCTAACTAACTCCGAAGAAAACAATAATTTAGTCAATTTTAGTCATTTACATCAACCAAATAAGAATACATAAATGCAGTCTACCGATAACCAATAAGACTCTCCAGCTCGTCCAGCAAGGTCGTTGTTGTCATTTTTTTGGAAACAAGAGGAGACGAGGTAAGCACAAGAAAGAAATTATTTAGCATAAAAAATTAACCTCATTTTGCTAAATGAAATAATTATAAAATCTTACAGCGTAAATTTTATTTAAATATCCACAATTTGATAAATTTCCGCACATTCCTTTATTGCACATTGCCTGGCCTGCATTGTTAGTTATTAGTATTTTATTGTTCATTCTTCTTCCATCAAGAATTTTTATTACTGTTACTGTTACATGCAAAAAGAGTTAATATTAAAACTGCCATCGGCAGTGGCATGGCAGGCTCATTACCCAAACCCATTCTCTTTCTATATATAAAATGCAAGACGACAAAGACAGAGACAGAAGAAAACTTTTTCTGTCATAAAATTCTACTGCAATATAAAAGCTGTGGTGTTCCTCCATCTCCTCGATTCCTTTCTATTCTCATTCTCATTTCTCTCAACATTTCCGAGAAAATTTGCTGCATGCTGCCGCTCGCTCTTCATTGTAAAACTGAATGAGCCTTACTTAATTTCAACTTCAACAATTTCAAGTTTTTCATATAATGGCCTTGCTGCTGCTATTCTGCTGGCTCCTGATGGTGCTCACTTTCTCTCTCTGTCCTTCTATGAGCTGCTCCCATACCAACCATCATCAATTCCTCCACACTTTTTTCTGTTATTTTGTTGGAGGAAACTAGAAACTAATATGGTAATTCGTAAATCAGGGAGTGGGATGTCAAAAGTAATTAAGCTGCGGAGGAAAGAGAATACGAGATGAGCTCGCTCACTCATTTGCTTCTTCTATTGCTGTAATGATGGCTATGCTATGCTGTTCCTTTCCGTTACTCTTTCTGTCTTTCTCATTCATTTAAAGCTAAAGCTCATCCTTGTGCTCGGCGCGGTTGTTGATGTTGTGAAGAAGAGGAACGGCTACGATGGAGATGGACTCACTCTCTTTCTCTCCCGTTATTGTTATTACTCCAGAAATGTTATGTGATGTAATAGAAACTAAAACTGAGTCTGAATGAATGAATGAGGGAAGAAGGGAGAGAAAAATTTATATTGAGGGAGAGAAAGCTCTTTCGTCCATCCACATCCATCCGCTCCGCCACCAGAGCTGGGATGAGAGAAAGAAAGAGAAAAGGAAGATGAGTTTTTTTTAGAAAAACTCTCAAGTTTTATGGCCCACTTCCATTCCACCATCCTCCTCCTCCTACCACCACCACCACCACCTCAACCCTCGACTTTCCTTATTTCTTTTAATAACGAATTCCGGCCAAATTTTTATATTTTAAATATTTCTAAACCGTCTAAACTTTTCCCGTATATTTTTTTTAGGTAATATGGTGCTGTGCCTTAAATAAAATATTTACGGTGGTGATTGCGATATTGTGCTGGTATTTCGAAATGGTTTCCCGTTTTTATAATGCAATGCAGCATGAAGTAGTAGAGATGAGGATGCGATGGTAGCGGCGAAACGAAATGCATACATATCGCCTTTTAAAAAAATAACTATTTTCCTTTCCACATTCAGCCGAGCCGCAGCATTTTCCTTCCTTTCTCTTTCTTTCCTCCGTATTCCATAATCCATTCATTCAGTAAAGTTCTTTAATTTTTCTCTAGGTCTCTCTCTCTCTCGTTTTTTCTGCGGGTTGCCCACATTTTAATGACTTTTCTCTCTCTTCTTCTCTCTGGTACTCTGGTAAAAAAGTTAAAAAAACTGTGGCGAAAAATATCTCAGCGCATTACATATCGCATCGACAGAGAGAAAAAAACAAGTACAGTAAAAAAGGGAAGCGAGAAAAAATATGTGGGTATCTATAACGAACGAACGCACTTGCTTCATTTCATAAGAAATTCGCTGCTACCGCTCGGCAACATTCTGTTTCCTTTCATTTTTGAAACTTAACTGGATGAAATTCCGTTGTTATCTATAACGAACGAACGCACTTGCTTCATTTCATAAGAAATTCGCTGCTACCGCTCGGCAACATTCTGTTTCCTTTCATTTTTGAAACTTAACTGGATGAAATTCCGCTGGAGCTTCAAACTGGTGTTGCTGGATAATATGGAACGGCTGATGATGTGAAGTGAATGTGTTGCTGTTTGCTGCTGATGAGCATTTCCGTTTTAAATCCATCTGCGTAACAGCAGCAGCAGCATCAAAGCTTCCTTTTTTCAGCTCCAGTCAGTTTATTGCTTTGCATTTTACTTTTACTTTTTACTCTTTCGTTTCGTTTCGTTTTGTTAGAAGGAAGAGGAAAATGTGTTTGGCAAGGATTTAAGAAGAAAAGTAGTCTCCTCATCAGCTTCTGTAGCAGAGCAGCAGTAGCAGCAGAAGCACCAGCGGACGGAAATAATAGACGAAGTGGTAGGCATAAAGGCAAAGCGAATAAGTTTTGTATTGCCAGCAAAAAATAATAATAAAAAAATTTAGCTGCCTTCTTCTCTGCCGCAGTTGCGAATAATGGGCTTTGAAGGAACTATGCTATGTTGTTGGTGGTGGAGGGAAAATTCCGATGCTGAGGCTAAAGCGAAAGCTGATGCGGTGGTGTTGGTGTTAGCGTTGGTTTGGTTTTTGCTGGCTCTTCTTTACACACAACAACAGTCCGTCCCCTCTTTCCAAAACCACCACCACCGGAGAAGAAGAGCCGCCACCGCACCACCACAAACACAAGTATTTTTTTTTCTACTACGTACTTTTTGTTCTTTGCAAGTCGTTTCATTTTCTTCAAAATACGACGCGACGACGGCAGATTGGAGAAGATCCGGATGGAAAAAAGCTTTTTTTCTTCTATATCTCTCTCACTTGGCTCTGTGCCCAAAGAAGCAGCCTTGCCTTGCCTTTTTCATCATTGGCAGTAGTCCCTCACCACTCACTCAAACTCAAACTGTTTTAATGATGACGACTGACGAGTTAGAGATGGGAACTGAAATGAAGAAAAATAAAGAAGCAAGAAAACGAAGCTCCATAAAAGCCAAGCCATACTCAGACTCCTTCACTGCATCATTCTTGAGGGAACAGAAAGGCACAAGGTGGGTTTTAGATGTTTGGTGGAGGAATGGAATGGACCATCTTTCAAACATCCTTCGCCTTTCCTCCACAAAAAGCAAAGATTATTACGATGATGAAGTGTGAAGAAGAAGAAGAGAAGTTCTTCCATCTTCCTCTCTCTCTCTCTCCTTGGCTTGGCCTTCTTCCATAAAAAAAGATTTTATTCCATCTTTTTCTTTCTTTTCTTCTTCCCATTTCCATTTCCATTTACGAATCGAATCTTCTCGTTGAAGAAGAATAAGAGGAGGAGGCATTCTGCACAACACATGTGACGAAAAGACCGTCGTCGTCGTCGGTTTGGTTTGCTGCTGAGCCTGCAAACTACGAAATTATGAGGTTTTTTACAACTTGCCAATAATAATCTTCCTTTGCTCTGCTCATCTCATCTTCCTCTTTCCTTTCTCTCCACTTGGGTAAGAAAACAATAAAAAGATTTTTTGTGGCTTTCACACTAACACACAGCTTATATATGACAAGAAAGACTCGATCATTTCTTTTCTTATTCCTTCTAATTTGAAATGACAAATTTGTAATGCTTTAGTAGAGTTTTATGAGAGAAGGATGCCAAACTTGCCAAACTCATTTCATTTTCTTATTCCATAATAAAAAATAAAGATAAGGAAATTGAAATGGGCACTACCGCACTGCATTCTGCATTACACAAGCATAAGCATAATAAACTTTTAGTTTTAGTTTCTCCGCTCATAAAAATAAAAATAAAATGCCGCCGCCACAGCCACCACCACACACAAACACAGGCACAGAAGAAGAAGAAGAGGAAAAAGAAGAGAAAATGAAATGACGACGACGAGGACGTCGTGCTGAGTTTCGTAATTGTTTTTCTCTTCTCCTCTCTCTCTTCTCTCTCTCAGTTTTTTTATTTTTATTGTTTGTCTCTCATTCCATCATTACCGAATCACCGGGCATCTTTCTCTTTCTGTGATGAGATACGATATGATGGGATATGATACGCCTTGAAAGAATTTAAACCTTAATAATACATATATGAAATGAAAATGAAATGATCCTCTCTCTGGAGTCCGGAGAAAGAAAGAAAAGAAAGAGCAGAAAAAAATTATTATTATCATTTTTATTATTACATAAGAAATTATTATNAAAGAAAGAAAAGAAAGAGCAGAAAAAAATTATTATTATCATTTTTATTATTACATAAGAAATTATTATTATGATTTGGTATGAAAGATTCTAGGCAGCCCGGAGTCGGAAACATACAGAAAAAACATGATCATATTATTTATATTAAATATTATTAAACTGCCACGCCACCACCGCACCATCACCGCCGCCACTATTACAGCCGTAAATAATTTTATTGTTTGACTCCCCATTTTATTATCATTTTTATGCAATATTTTTTCCTGCTTGTTTTCTATTGCTCGTTCTGTCGTTGTTCTTTGCTTTTATTAATTTTCTATTTTGATGAATGGTCACGGTCTCAAGTTCTCAAGTCACCCCTCTTTTGTATGTTAAGCTTGTCACCTTCATAATAATATCTGCTTCGCTATTTCCATTTACATCCCATCTTATCATATCAATGATAATAAATTATATTTTGTCCTTTTTTTCTTCTTGTTTTGCTGTTTCTGTTGTTTGAGATGCTCCTAAAAATAAAAATAAAAATGAATTGCAATGCAATTCTTTTTATTATCATTTTTATGCAATATTTTTTCCTGCTTGTTTTCTATTGCTCGTTCTGTCGTTGTTCTTTGCTTTTATTAATTTTCTATTTTGATGAATGGTCACGGTCTCAAGTCACCCCTCTTTTGAATCTCAAGCTCGTCACCTTTATAATAATATCTGCTTCGCTATTTCCATTTACATCCCATCTTATCTCCTAAAAATAAAAATAAAAATGAATTGCAATGCAATTCTCTATAATGAAAATGAAATGAGGGAGAGCAAGAGCAAGACCAGAAAACAAGGGAGAAAGACAAAAGAAAAAAAGAGCCCCCATCACTTTCGTACGTGCTTTTTTCTTCCCTGCTTCCTCCTCCAAATCATCATCCTTGTCCTCCTCTCCTGCTCATTTTATTTTCATCTGCTGCTGCTCTTTTTGTGTGCTTGATCGTCATCATCATCCCCCACTTTCGGAGGAAATTGGATGTTGATGAGGGAACTCTCTGTATTGTAATGCAACTCTTCTTCTACTCCTACTTCATCGTCTGAAAAAAATGCTGCATAGACTCACGTTCCAAGTTGATCGACAAAAGAAAAAGAGATGATCCCATTCCTGGTGATGGTAATGTGATGGGATCTCATCTCTGCAACTCTTCTTCTACTCCTACTTCATCGTCTGAAAAAAATGCTGCATAGACTCACGTTCCAAGTTGATCGACAAAAGAAAAAGAGATGATCCCATTCCTGGTGATGGTAATGTGATGAGATCTCATCTCATCTCATTTAGAATGATCAGAAAAAGAGTAAGAGCAGAGCAGGGTTAAAAGTTGGAAGAGAGAAAAAATGTGTTTTGTTGACTGCTGTCGTGTCATGTCATTCCAGCTCATGACATGCTTGCTCCTAAAAATGCGGTATATTATGAACCTCCACTAAAAACTTTAGACTTTTAAAAACCTTGGCTTATCCCTTTGGCTTTGGCTTGAATTTTTTTTTCTGGTTGATCTTTTTTTCTGAGTGTAAAAATTGTCGTCGTTTTGTCAGCATTTATTTAACATCAGCTAAAGCTCAACCTCATCACCATCGAACATTATCTCATGAATGAGCTCTGTTCTGTTCTCTTCCTTTCCGTTCCTCATTTTCATTCTCATCTTGTTAGTATGGATGTGAGTCACGAGCTCATAATTTGAACGAGAAAAAGAACAAGAAGAAAAAAAATGTTCCCCTTTTTTTCTCCGCAAGTTTGCAGCCACAGCCACAGAGAAAAAAAGCTTATCATCATCATCAACATCATCGTCTTCAGTATTATCAGCATCATCAAACATGATTGCCATATCCGCCGAAGTATTTTTACTTTCTTTAGAGAGAGTAAAACGGTGAAGTGAAGAAGGAATGCAATTCACAGTTTTTTTCTTCTTCTGCAAAGCGATGATGATAAGTATGCAGTGCCTCATCTCTTCTCCTTCTTCCCTTTTATATCCAGGAAAGAACTAGTTTCCCATTTTTAAAAAAGATGAGCTTTTTCCTCCTTCTCGCCTTCTTCATGAACATGAATGAAGAGGAGGAAAGAAAATAAAAAATGTGGCCGTGTTATGTAAGTAAGTAAGTTTTTTTTTGTATTTGTGGGCCGTAAATACTCATGTCACGTTTCGACAGCAAGCCGTTATCCCGCATAACTTCCTGAAGAAGAAGAAAAAGAATGTTTTTCTCTGCTGCTGTACCATTTTCATTTTTTACTTTCTTTTCTTATTCCTCTTGGTTTTTTTGAGAAAGTGATGCGATGGGGATGATGAAAACAAAAATATAGTATAATGGTTTGTTTCTCTGCGTCTTTTTGCCGTCGCGTCATGATTGCACCTAAAAAACTAAAAACTCAAACCAGACCATCAACATAATATCACATCACCGACACTATACTGCGTTGCATGCAGTAAAAATCAGAAGAGAGAGAGAGAGAGAAAGAAGAAGTCCATTGTTAAGGGAAAGCACAATTTGTTACTTTCTCTTTTTCAGTTTTCATTTCTCCAGCCCAGGTTGAATCTGAATCCAGATGAATTTTCCTGACGATGAGTTTTCCTTGAAATGAAAAGTAGGAATAAAAGAAGCCGCTTCTCTTTTTAGTTCTTTCCTGTCTCCTCAAAAAATAGTTTTTATTTTGGCCATTTTCTTTTTCTGCTACTTTTTTTCTTTTTCTTTTTTTAATCCCTTTCGGAAATGGACTGGAGAGAAGAATATGAAGGATGTAGAAAGTAAGTGAAGGGACTGGATTCTTTAAGAGAGGAAACGCAGCGGGATTCCACAGTCATTTTGCATGCATGGATCCCTCCACATTATCTCCTCCAAAAAAAGAAGTGAAAACAACAACGACGACAACGCAACAGCGGCAAAGGGAAAAGGCGGCAGTATTTTGACTGCTGAAGGGAGGAAGTGAAAGTGAAGTGGAGTGGAGCGGCGGCGGAGTAAAAAAATATAAAAATAAAACTGTTTTTGCATTTTTGTTTGTTTGTTGCTGTTGTTGTTTTGTTGTCAGCGACTCTCTAGTCCTCCTTCTTGTTTATTCTTATTCTCGAGAGAGTAAAATGGAGTTGGAGTAGAGAGAAAGGTACTTAAAGCCCTTCCTTCCTCTCTTGCTTTAAAACCATTTTATTTTTTACTTTTTAAAAAATGTACAATATATTTTGGAGTAGAGGGGAAGTGGGAAAAATTCTTCTGTTGAAATGGAGCAGCCGCTTTTGTTGCTTACTTGTTTGTAGATTTTGGAGGAAAATCTTCCTGGAATCTTTTTCTCCGCTGCTGCTGCTTCTTTTTCCTCCTAGAGAGTTCCTCCATAAAAGAAATGGTTATTAGCCTTATCATCATTGTAAAATAGTAAAAAGTAGGAAAAGAAAAAGAAAGCAGAGAGAATATGGAGTAGCGTGAATAGTGAATCCCATCGTCGACCGTCGTCTTTTTTCCTCGAAGGTCTAGACAAGAAAAAACAGGAATTGTCGCTTCTCCTCCTCTCCTACGATTTTATATTCTTTTCTCCCACTTTGCCCATTTCATCACGAGATTGAGATGATCATCATCTTTTTCTTCTTCTTACTTATTCTTCTTCGTCGCTGGAAAAATATAATCTTTTTTTCCAGAAGCAAAGCAAAAAATAAACTTCTTCGTTCCTCGTGTATTCTGTTTAGTTTACAACAGAAGATCAAGAAGAAGAAGAAGAAGAAGAAGAAGAACTCTCCGCAGCCATGTCATAAAACCCGGCTCCATTCCATTCCATTCCATCTTCTTTTTCTTTTGTGTCCTTTGTCAATTGTCCTTCCTTTCCTCCTCCTTATTTCTTGGAAGAGATGAGATGATGATGATGATGAGACTTGAAGCTTAAGAGAGAGAGAGAGAGAGAGAGAGAAAATAGAAAAGCGGGATTTTCTTAATAATATTCATCCTGCAATCCTGCTGATGATACTGATGTTGGTGTTGCTGCGGGAGCTCCAGTCCATTTTCCCTCCAAACTTTTTCTTTACTACTTCGGTTCATTTTCTCTTCTTAAAAATTGTAAAAGTTTGAAAGTTGAATTTGGATTTTGAATTGAGTTGAGTTTTTAAGTTTAAGTTGAGTCGTTCCAGAGCAGAACAAGCAGTTCTTTCATTTCATCTTTCTTACATCCATATTCATGACGAAGTAAAGCAACGCAACGAAGAGCCCCTATCTACTTACTTTATTTTTACTTTTCCTTGAAAAGAAGTGGAAGTGGAGGAGAAAGAAGAAGATGATGGCGATCATCAACAACATCAACATCGTCAACCCTTCTTATCATTATTATTATTATGATTATGGCTTCATATTAACTTTGCGGTTGTTTTTCTCATCTCAACTCTACTTCCCTCCTCTAAACTCCAGAGAGAACTCTTGTCTCGTTTGCTTTCCTTTGTATTTTCTAGATTCAGTTTGTCCTTGTCCATCCTTTAATTTTCTTTTTCCTTCAATGGAGATTTTTTCTGAAAGATAAAGTCCAACTTTCAACCCGGATTGATATGAAATATGAAGTAAAGGAAAACAGGAATGAAAATGAATGAATGAAAGAAGAATGAAATGGGACTGAAAATGAAGCTCCTGCTGCATGTTTACTTTACTTGAATTTCATATTATGAATCTGAATCTCTTTACAGTAAAGTAATCCATGAATTTTCCATGCAAATCTTCTCCAATTCCGTCCTCTTTTGTTTTTGTACTACAGTACAGCAAAAAATGTTTTTATGGATATGTAAAATCCTTCCACGACTCTTGTTTTAGTTTTTGTTGTTGGAGAGAGAGAGAAAGAGAGAATGAAAAAGCTTTATTAATATTATTGCATTATGGAAAGGAATGGCTCTTCTTTTTCCTCCTTCTTCTTCTTTCTCTGCTTGCTGCTTTGGGTACGTGGATAGGTTGAATGGAAAAAGTCATAAAATGAGATGAGATGAGTTGAGATGGAGAACGAGGATGATGGCAGCAGAAGAAGACAAACTCTTCTCTTTCTCTTCAACTCTTTCCCTTCTCCGGAATCATCATCCTTTCGTCCTCCCTTCTTCCCAGTCTTAATTACTTTTCGTGTCGGAATTGCTCCCAGCAGCTTTTTCCTATTCTCCTCTCCTTTCCCTTCATTTTCATTTTACTCCGCTCGCTCTTCGTTGAAGCCGTCATTCTGCCATTCTAAGCATAATTTCGGCTCGTCCTTCCCTGTCCTCCATCGAGCGAGAGATGAGAAGGAGGAGACATGAGGAGAAGTCCCTAAACGGTTGTAAGAAGAGAAGAGGAAGAACAGAACGAAGCTAAAACTAATGCTAGGCTGGAGCGAGCGAGTAACGGTGACGGTGCTCAGTCTGTCTGTCTCCTTTCATTTCATCAGTCAAGTCAGCATAGCCAAAGCCAAGCCAAAATGCCAAGTTGGGAAACAAAAGTCATTCAAAATTTAAAAAGCTCAGCTTATTTTATTCCTTTCCTTCCTTTCCCTTTCCTGTGCTGCTCTTGCTGCTATTTATTCCTGGAATTAGTACTGAGCTGAGCTGATGTGAGTTGATGTGAGTGCTGGAATGAGCCTCATTCCTTCAACTTAGAATTACATTTTAATACTTTTGTGACGCATTTATCGCTTACAATAATGACCATTACGAGAGTCTCATGCATGTCATCTCCTTCT
>JAHZNJ010001397.1:0-11210 GCA_027744475.1 Lepidocyrtus cf. sotoi NNG-2020 | reverse complement strand
TCATTTCTAGGAAATTTGTTTTGGCAATGAAAATCAATACTATACAACGCACCGAACGCGAACTGTTCCAAGAAATTTAAGCAGGCTGGCAGACAATTACTTACAATTAGCGAAACGAAACAAATAAAATAAGCAAGAAATTTATGCTACTACTATACAAAGCAGAATTACCTTCCAGTAATTGGCGTTGCGAGCAAATAGCTTTCAAAAGTATCTTTTGAACTTGTTAGCAAAGCCAAAAATAATTTATTTTACGAAGTTTTCCAGACAGAGAATCTGCAAACAAGCCATCTTCAGCAAAGTTCAAGGATAAAAAGCTCCAAACCTTCCTTTTATTTCATCCTACACAACATTTCGGCAACAAACAGCAGCTTTTTTTGCTTTTCCTGCAGCCGTAACGGTAATGATGTTAGAATCAATTTTTACAATAGAATTATTACTACAAAGCAGCAAAAGCCTTTCTTTTTCACTTCCATAACCTTCGTTTCTAGCTATTTTTGTGTCTCCTTTTCGTAAAAAACAGACAAATGCATTATTACAGACAGTTTTCAACAACTTCAAGACAACCATCCAAGTGCTTGCTGCAGATGATGAAAGCACTAACCGTAAAACCATCTTTTTAAAACTTTTGTTTGAAGCTTTCAGTCTTTTCCTATCATAAACGAAGCAAATCTACTTTTATTTTACTACAACGTAAAGAAATCCAAAAATAAGATTTTATATTTTTTTATTTTGGTAATAGCGCGGCGGTTTAAATGACAATGACATCGCATCGCCTTTTCTCTTACTCTCTCTCTCTCTCTTCTCTCTCTCTCTCTCTCTCTCTCTTTGGAGCTGCTCTTGCACTCTTTGTCGTGACATCACATTATTCGGTAACATATCGTTACTCACACACCACCACTCGCATTAGAGAGATGAAATGATGATCTCCTTTTTTTCAAACAACACTTTTCAAAAATTGAATATTTTTTAGTTCAAATTGAGTTCCAGAGCGGAGAGCAAAGCAGAGTAGAAAAAGAGAAAATACATTTTCCATTTGTTTCCAGAAATAACTTACTCATGCCGACTTTGTTTGTGTTGTTACGACAGACTTTAACAGTAAAGCGAAGAAGGAATAAGAAGGAAAAGGGAACGGATTGGAACGGAAACGACAAAATCAAAACCAAAAGAGCACTCTCCCTCTCCTCGCTAAAGCGTAAAACAGAAAGAAAAGCGTCAGAGCAGCAGCAGCGGTAACAGAACAGCAGAAAAGCGTCATCAGGAGGAACAGCATCGGCAGCAACGGCAACAACCACAAAAACAAGTACTAGTCATTACTTTTATAAAAAAAAAGCATCAGAAAAGACATTTTTTGCTCTTTACATGATCATCATCGTCGTCGTCATTTTCAAAATGTATAAAAATTTTACATTTCACCACTCCACTCCATTCCACTTCCCCAACATAAAAAATGAGAGTAAAAAAAACACCGGAAAACGTGACAAAGTAAAATGGGTCGCTCGTATGCCTCCCTCCACCTCCTCCTTCTTCTTGTTTATTGTCATTCTCTTCTTCGATTGTGATTGTGAATGAATCCGAAAGTCATTTGAGTTTCCCTTTCTGAACTTTTGTTTTTTTCTATTCGGGATAGTATGTAACAACGTATCGTAGTAAGCTTATGCAGATTTTTTTAAAACTACTAAACGAAAAAGAAATAAATAGGCAGTGGAGCGGATAAGGAAGAAAAGAAGACAAAACGACATAAGTTATTTCTTGTTGTAAAATTATCCGAGTCGTGTAATGGGTTGCGTCTCCATCAACTACTCAAAACATTTGGAGAGAAAGAGAGAGAAAAACTATAATCATTGTAAAATGTTAAAACAAGGCAATGCAGTAGCAGCGGCAGTGCCGTGTAGTGTTATTACATCTTACATCCCATCGTATTAGCGTCTTCCTACGCACTTCCTTTTTTAAAAGAAAAAAATAATTTGCTTGAGAATTAACAGAGAAAGAAAAAAAAGGGTGAGAATGGAACAAGATCTTTAAGATATTCAACGAAATCATTATTGTTGTCATCTGAGGAGGAGAAGGAGGAGAATCTAGATAGGGTGATGCTATGCTCATGCAACTGCTGCTTGTTACAAGCTCACATCAACAGTTTAGTTAGCTCGTTACTTACTTATTACTACGATGAAAAATTACATTGTTGACAAGCACATTACAGAAGAAAGAAATAAGTGGGTTGGGTTGATTATATGCATACAGAATTAGAGAAGAAAATTGAATTGTTTGAGGAGGGGGAACGGAATAAATAAGCAGGTGGGAAGGTGACAAAAAAACAACAGCAGGACACACGCTTCGCTTATTGTTAGTATTGTTTTGTGAAAATTATTTAATTTTAAATTTTATATCTGCATAATAGAATAGAAAGATGCTGTTTATGAAAAAATATGTTAAATTATATTTTCAAAATGCATAAGCTTGGCAGTAAATTATAAAAGCAAAATTGATGTCACTACTGAATTATTTACAAACAGAGAAAACAAGTAAAAACATTTTTTTTAAAAAAATGTTCCAAACAAAATGCAGCATTTAAAAGAACAGTGTTAATTTTTCTAGAAGATAAAAAATTTGATTTTGTACTAAAAGGTTAGTAACTAAATTATACAGTAAAGCATCGCGCTAGACTTAATAGATACGTAACGGCATTCACAAGTAATAGTAATTTAAATACAATGCCCTCACCTGAATGATATCTGCTTTCATTTCTAGTTAGTCTTCTGTGTTGCCTTCTCTTGGCTCTTGTGCTGGGGCTGGCAGAGCCTTCATTTGACTTAGGAGCTGTAAAATCAAATTAAAAAGAAAAATTAGATGTCATATTACATGCAATTCAGCAAAACTCTTATAATGATTGAGATTTGAAATTGATCTTCGCTACCGTTTAACTACTATTATATGAAACTGGGAAACGAACTTTTTTTATAACTAATCATATTAATTTAGTATTAAAAAAAGTAAATAGCTGACTATTTTAAATAGGGAAAATAACGAGGTAACAAAACAATCTCAAGGGAAGTAATTATAAGTGAAAGTATAGGATTCTATTTCAATGCTACGTAAATGGATCAAATCAAATTAATTTTCTTTTACTTTCACGTCAAAGACCACCAAAGTTGGCAGGTGAGCTATCGTCTGCCATAAACTATCCTTATTTGTTTCAATCAATTTGAAATACGATCTCTCCAAAATGCTCCTCATAAAATTGCCTAACATGGGAAGCATTTGTTAATACAGTAAAAATCTGCACTGTCTGCAAACATATCTAATCTAATTACAACTACATAAATGCTCATTAGCTAAAAGGAAGCCTCGAACTAACATTTTGGTTATATCACAATGATAATTACTAAAGTCTTCTATAGAATGGTAAGCTTTATCATTTATCAATCTGAATAATATGATAAAATCATTAAAATTAAATTGATTGAAAATTAACTTTATGGTTTTCTTTTGATGAATGGGTCGCAATATCGCAATTTGATTTTAACGCTTGAAACTTATTATATCGTACATGTTTGCAACTGCTTGTAATAGATAAGCAGATGCATCTTTCGTAATTTATATGAAATTCATAAAAAGAGCTTACTTACCAAGAGCAAAATGACAGTAAATCAATAATTGCAAATTACAATTTTTAAAACTCCACCTTTTTATATTAATAGCAAAAAGATAACAGCAGAATTTCGCATAAATAAAACAGCAAGAAATCTCAGAGCAATTACTATTCACAATTCAGCATTTTTCAGCGGAATTGTGCATGATGGGATAATAAATGGCGTTATATGCATATTATTAAATTTTATATGAGTACTATTACGTAAATAGTAAATTATTTTACCGAAACCAATTCAAATCAAGGCCAAAGAAAGAGAAAAAACCAATTTATTTTCTTCCTCTTTCCCTTTTATTCCATCTCCTCTTCTTTTCAAAATCGTATAGTAATTTGTACACGAATAAATGCTCATCATCATTTATCCAGAATCCAGTACAAGTCACATGGGATGACACAGGCCTAGCAACTATACTAGCAAGCATAAGCAAGTCAAAATCAGAAAATAACCAGCATAAAAAAACTACTAAAAAAAGAAGACGAATGTCCTTTCTCTCCACCTCTTCCTCCACATTTCATTAACTTTACGAAATCCCACAATAAAATTTCCATATATTGCTGCTCACTTTTCATCTTCAACAAAATCCAATCCTCCTCCTCAATGCCATCACACCACCTAAGCATCAGCAACAGCAATAATATTCGCAAAGTCTTCTTTCCTTTTCCTCTCGCTCACTCTACTCTGACTCACTCACATACTTTTACTTAACTTACATAAACTCCTTCAAAAAATTCCTCAAATCTTTTCCCTCTTCCACTACTCCGCTTCTGCTCGTCCTCGTTATAATTTCGCTAAGTAGCCCTTCAGCTCATAACAACCCTCCCGGGAAAGACTACCGTTTTGCGTTGTCGTTGTTATTGCTGCTTTACTGCTTCTATTCTATGTTATGCTGCTCCTCTCATAATCATCCATGGATGATTTATCGTTTACAATATGAAAAGGGAGGATGAGTATTAGTGAGAAGTGGAGAAAAGGAGGAGAGAAAACCATTTCCGCACTATTTCCTATCCCTTTCCCAGTTTTTCCTCTCTACTTGACCTGAATTGGAAAGCACTCCTTCCAAATAAACCACTACTAAACTAAAATCCTTATTTTGGAAGATGATTTGATGTTGCTTGCTCCGTTTAAATGCAAAATTCTTATTTACTTAAAGACAAAATAGTAGGTAATATGCTAAATATCTTTCTTTTGAATTAAATGGCGTGTGCATAAAGAAGATGAAGTGGAGGGGAAGAAGAACGGAAGATGCTTCTCGTCTGCATCGTATCTGCGGTTATTTTGCTGAAGGACATTATTAGTCCCCTTCAAATCCAGACAAACGACATGCAAGGAGGAGAGGAAATAAAGTGATAAATATACTGTTCGTCCTAGAACTTTCATTTTATGCTTCATCGACAACTTTCCCCCTAATATATTCTTTTCTTTGGTAATTTGGTACCCTTCCTTAGTTAGTAGTAATTGGAATTAAAATCTTAAATGCAGAATTAGGAATTCCGGTGAAAATTTTTCATTTCCAATTTTGCAAAGTAAGTCACAAAGTCAAAGCATAAAAAGTGGCTTCATTTTCTTTCTCTCTTTTTCTCTCTATAAAAAACTTTTTTATTCTTCCTCTGCAGGAACTGAATTTTCTTTTAATTACCTTCCTTTCCTCTTGATTTTCGAAGAATCTGGAATGGAATTTTTATGCAGAACAAGGACTTACTTTTACTTATAACGATAATTTTTATATCAAGAAACTCCTACGGTCACGCAGTGAGAGCCTGTCTCAAAAATTCTTTTATTGCATTGCTGATGTGAAAAAGAAAGAAAGCAACGAGAAAAAATTTCCACCAAAACCAAAAAACGCTTTTCAATTTTCTATTCAACTTTACTCAACAGAAAGAAATTTATCTATAATTTTTGTTAGATCTTTTCCATGATTGGATAAAAGAAAAGCAATAAAAAATTTGTCCTTTCCAGATTGACATCAAACAGTTTTGCAGAAAAACATTCAACGTAACGTAACGCTGCTGCTGTCAACTTAAATTCAACTCTCTGCTGATGTGAGGTTTCCTTCATTCGTTTTACTGCTCTTCAAGAAAAAGAATCAAATCAGCAGAGAGGATATATCTATAATACTGGAACTGGAATGGAAATTCGCTTGAAAAGGAATATTTCTTACGATGATGACAAGATGAATGCGACAATAAAGCATAAAGTTAACTACTCAATAGTATGGGATGAGATGAATATTAGAATTTTCTTTTTCTACATAAATGGGAACATTCTGGAATACTTCTTCCTTTGCCTTCCACTTCCCTTCCATTTCCGTTTCGCAAACTAATGCTTGAAAAGGAATATTTTTTACGATGATGACAAGATGAATGCGACAATAAAGCATAAAGTTAACTACTCAATAGTATGGGATGAGATGAATATTACAATTTTCTTTTTCTACATAAATGGGAACGTTCTGGAATACTTCTTCCTTTGCCTTCCACTTCCCTTCCATTTCCGTTTTGCAAACTAATCAGATTTTTGCATTGAGTGCGGAAATCGTGGAGTTACCTGTGTAAAATATTTCCACAGAAAAAAACTCCAACTTATTTTGCAAAATCACATTTGAATTTTGTGTGAGAAGAAGAGTTTTACAGAAGTTGCTTCCAGCCAGAGTCAACCATTCTTTTATTCACCAGAATTGTGGTAGCAGTAAAGTGCAGACTGAACTGTTTTTCTGAAGATTTTTTCTCTCCCACAAATCAGAAATATTTCTTTGGCTCTCTGTTGAAAACAGCTTCTCCACTGCATTGTTTACGATTTATGGTCTCGTCAATCTTGACGTAATAAGAATTTATGTGGCTGCTGCTCTGCTGCTGCTGTTGTGAAAAAGAAATGGAATTGGAGGATGGAGAAGATGAGATAGGCGGAAGCTGTGAAAAGAAGAAAACTTTTTATCTCTTCTCTGAAAGAAAATTTCTCCTTGTGTAGAGTAGAAGTCGTGGAAGAAGAAGAAGGAATGCAATATGGCATGATAAAGATGAAAATGGATGTTCTCTTCTCCTTCTCTTCTCTCCAAAGAAAAAAACTCCGCCGAAACGAGTCAGACAAAAATATGGGAAATGAATGGCAGTAGCCTTATAGCTATAGCCAGCCAACCCACACCAGCCAGCAAGGCTCCAACGTAACAACAGAAAGCAGAATTCAAGCAAAAAACTTCGTTTTTTTGTGTAAAGGATGCATGCAAACTGCCATTCTGCCATCCCATGCAATTTTCTCCAGAAAGTGGATGACTCTTGAAGTTAAGGAAGGAGGAGAAATGAGCTTGTGCATATGTCAAGTTGGCTAAAAAATATAAGGTTTTTCCATTCCGTTGCGTTGTTGACTTCTCCTTTTTACCCATAAACGAATGTCTTCCTCCCTAACCAATAGTAAGTAAGCACCATCTGTATTCTCAGATGTTATCGTTTGAGTTTAATGATGATCATGATCTTCCTCCTTCTACTCCTTGACTATCTTACTTATTACCTTATTACAAGGCTTGTTACCTCCACGACCCATTCTTCTTTACAGCTTTCATCTTCCCCTCTTATTTTGTTCCTCCTTCATTATTTTACATCCACTTACTTTCCTTGAAAGTTAAAT
Source organism: Lepidocyrtus cf. sotoi NNG-2020 (assembly GCA_027744475.1). Taxonomy (NCBI): domain Eukaryota; kingdom Metazoa; phylum Arthropoda; class Collembola; order Entomobryomorpha; family Entomobryidae; genus Lepidocyrtus; species Lepidocyrtus cf. sotoi NNG-2020. The sequence goes on along the minus strand of JAHZNJ010001397.1, from coordinate 3,939 downwards.
GGGCTCATGAGCTGACGTAATTTCCAGTTTTACATACTTATTAAGTTAGTTTGAACGGGTAATATATTTTTGTAGGAAAACAGAGAAGCAGCAGCAGCAGAGTGCGTGTGAATTGGCCTGGTACAGAAATAGTAATGTATGTCCCGTCATTGTCATTATCATGGATTGCTGCAATGTTTCGTTTCCCCCTTGTGTTTCCATTTCCATTTTCTCACTCAGCCAGTCACCTTTCATCTATCTTTGAGGAAGTAGAAGAACAGAAAAAAGAAGACGTTTTTTTCTCTTCCTTGTTCCCATCATCATGAGAAATGACAAAGCAAAAATTCTTTTAAAATTATCTGCTTACTTATTTCTATTCTACCTAAGGCAAAGCACCAAAGGGGACATTATCAAATGCAAAACATAATAATAAAGGTACGAAGCAGGAAAGTCACATTCGCGTCCTTCCTTCAAGTCAAAAGGATTCCAATTCCTGCTGTAAACACATAAATTAAGTGGAAATGCCCTCTTCATGGAAATCTTTTGATGATGATGATGCTTACTATTATGTTATGTTATGGCATGACATGGCTCTTTATCCTCTCATTTCATTTCTTTGCCAAACAAATTAGAAAGTCTTCGTAAAAATCGCTAGAGGAAATGAAATTGGTTCGGAACATTAATGATGATGATGGTTTAAAAAAAGAGGAATATTATTCGCTTGAAGAAAATTGGTTGGAATTGGAATGGAATGTCAAACGACAGAAATTTTCGTTTCTATTTGGAAAAATAAAGTTTAATACAGAGCTCCAATGGATAGTAGAATAAGATATTATTATGTTTTTCGTTTTTCTATATAAAAAATAAAATAACTAGAAATGGGACTTTTGGGAATAAAGATGAAAAAATGTAGAGAAGAACGTGGAGAAGTGAACAAAATCTAAATGGAATATAGCTTTACTCTATCCCATTCTGAGAATTATGTGCTGATGTCGTTATAAATGGAAAATTCTTATCAACATTACGATCATCATTCTAAATAGCAACAACATAACATCATCATCATCATCATAATCATTTTCCAAATCCTGAGAACGGAAATCAGAGAATGGAGTCACTAAGGAAGAAAGGCAGATAAAAGAAACATGAGAAGATTCTCTTTTTCAACATAACAGAACATCATCATAATCATTTTCCAAATCCTGAGAACGGAAATCAGAGAATGGAGTCACTAAGGAAGAAAGGCAGATAAAAGAAACATGAGAAGATTCTCTTTTGTTGTTTATGATTACATTACTTCAGTCTTCCTCCAGCAGGAGAAAGAGGAGAAAGAGAGGCGAGACTTGAGAGAGAGAAAGAGAGAGATGAGCCCTCTTTTTTGTTACATCAGATCAGATCATTTAATCACGGGAAAATGAGTTCCTTCTTTCCCTCTTCCAATAAATCCTTCATGTTTCATATTTAAGCTTAAATAAAATACTGTACTCGTACTAGCACGCGTAAGGAGAAAATCGAACGAGAGAGGGATTTTCCATAACGAGATTGAATATTGACGGGTATTATATTATTCTAGCAGAAAAAAATCTTTCCAGGAAAAGAAAAAAATCCAAATCCGAGCGCGAGACTTAAAAAAAACATACCTCGAGAATAAGAAGCGAAGTGAAGGTACGAGCACAGCAAAAGCTAAGCCAAAAGAGAAGCCTTTTGCAATTTCCTTCGATAATACATACTGCTTTGCTGTTTGAATAAAATATAAACACTTTTTGCGATAGCATAATATGAGCCTATGGTTTCCTCGAAAGCCTAAAAATTTACATTAACTCAGGTGGATCACCGCCACTACTACCGTCATCATTGATACCTGCCTGCACCTCCTCCTCACTCAGCTCACCTCACCTCACTCCATTCACACAGTGTGTGTACCTACTTTATTTTACTGCCACTTTTATCCTTATCATTTCATTTCATGGATTATTAAAATAGGACACACAAGGAGGAAGCTTCTCCTGTCCTGTCACATTAAATTTCCCTGCGAATTTTTTATTAAGCTTGGAAACTGGATGGGGACTTAGAAACAGAAACGAGTGCTTCTTCTTTGCTCTTATTACGTTTCCTATACTAAATGGATGTACCAAAATATCAAAACAGCATTCTTGTTTCCAAGAAGAAACGTTTTGTTTGGTTTACTAAAAAAATATTGATCGATACTGATAAAAAGGAAGGTAATTGTGTCGTTCGTTCCCTTTCTCTCTCTCTTTTTAGAGAAAGAGATGTCGTGTTGTCCGTGCGTGCCATTCTTTAGAATAAAACAAAAGGAGAGCTAGGCTAGAAGAAAATCCATTTTCTGGGAAAAGTGGAAAGGATAAAGATAAAACATTAGTGCAAACTAACGAGAGAAAGAACGAAGGAAGGCACAAGGCACGTCCGGCTGTTTTTCAAGGATAAAAATTTAATACAAAAAAATAAAAAGGAATAAAATGGCTCTTCGTTTTTTTGCTAGTATAGGTACTTATCTGTAGTACTACATATTTCCCAAGTGGGATGATGATGATGATGTTAAAATGAAAATGGAATGAAAAGTTGACATAAAAATAAAGAGTTTTATCCTTTATTTTCACATCCATCTTCTTCTTGTTTTCCATTATCTTAATCTGTTTTCTCCGTATAAGTGTGTGTGCGCGCGATCAAGATCATATCTTAATTTTCAAAACAAAAAGGATATATTGAAGAAGAAAAAGAAGAAGGAGATACTGATCTTGATCACACACGCATAATATTACAAATTATAATGTCTTCTTGTCCTTTTTAGCGTGAGTAGTAGCAGCTCATTTAAATATTGGATGACATGACAAAAAATCAAGTCAATCAACAAAAGAAAATACAAAGAGACAAGAAGACTCTTCTGACTTTATAATAAGAAATAAGTTCAAAATTCCGAGAAAACAGTAAAGGAGGATAATATTTCCCGGAAGCATTTAGTTCCAAAGATTGAAAGATTGATTGAAGCTGAACGAGAAGAAAAACACTTCATATTTTACTGAGTTTGTGGGAAAACAAAATTTGAAGACATTTTTTTACTTGAAAGGAAGTGGATGGATTATTAAACATATTTACATATTTTAAGTGTTTCTCAAAAATGTCTCAAGGAACAAACAATGAATTCCATAGAATAAAAATAAGTTTGATTGAAGTAGACTTACATTGAAGTTAAGTTTAAACAAACAGGAAAAAGTAAACGAAAGGAAAAGCAGAAGCTTAGTTTGAGCTTGAAACAAGTATCAAATATTATTTAAATTAAAGATGACTTGTTTTTCAGACTTCTTTTGATTAAGTTTAAGTCATTCTCAATTTCCTTAATCTATCTCGTTATCAATTTCCTTTAATGATGATGATTATTTTTAAAACGACATTTTTATGCTAAAATAAAGATGACAAAGATTCGATTCGCTTCACTTCAATGTTCTAAGGAAAAGCGTTCTGCTCAAATTGGATTTGGTAATGAGCAAAACTTGTAAATTGGAAAGCGAAAGTAAACCAAGAAAATAATTGAAAATAATTTATTTTATCGCTATTGAAATAATATTCAACTTTATTTTTAAAATACTTCCGTGTAAAAACTGTAAGCATGAATGTTTGGAAAAATTATGGATCTAGAAATAGATATATGTACACGTACAAACTTTAATCATGGAAGCGTGTAAATATCACAATCACAACAAATCACGCTGCCCTACTAAACAGTGATTAATTTGCATAAACTACATACATATATGCGTAGTACTATTGATATTGGAAAGTTTGAATAATTTCTACCTTCGCTGTTCTTTTTTTTAGTCTAGCAAAATCTGTAGCCCGTGTACATGTCATTCTTCTTCTTTTTTCCCTTCCTTCTTCTTCTTCTTCTCCGTCCGTTAACAATAATAACAATGCTCAATGTTCATACCGGAAGCATTTCGACTT
>JAHZNJ010001396.1:0-10531 GCA_027744475.1 Lepidocyrtus cf. sotoi NNG-2020 | reverse complement strand
GACAATGGCAAACGAAGTTAAGATTCTCTATTTTAAAGAGGGCTACCGGGCTATGAATTGAGCTAATGTTAATGGGAATTATGATGGATGTGAATCATAAATTGCTTAAAAGAAGTAATCTTATATAGACAAAAAAGTGCTTAATTGACTTTAAACAATAACGAAGATAGAAGACGAATACGCAGCCTACTTATACTTCATTTCATCATACTGCAAAAATCTTTGATGGATAATATTATGATGGATGTTAAAGTTGATAATGAAATTATGACTCAAGACCAAGGTCGCTTAACACTTCGCTCGTTAAAGCATAATAAAAAATCTTAATCAATTAAAGCGTAAGTACATATTAAACGATTATGTTTTAAAGTGCACTCGCAAATGGTTACGCAAGTGCAGCAAAAAAATATCACAGCATAGTTAAAGATTTTTTAGGTAGATTTAGGATATTAAAGTACTTCAATTTACTTACGCTTACGCAGAGGATGCTGCTGCTGCTATGCTGCTGGGCAGTACCTAAAGAGGGTTAACTAATTTTGTAGGTCAATCAGCGCTACGCTTCATTATCGCTAATGAATGATGATTGTGAAATAATTTATTATGATAATAAATGTTGAGTCTTGAGTCGATAGTGATGATGCAAAAGGGAAGGCCCATGACCATTGAATAGGTATCACGTCCCTTTCCCATAACACAAAATTACAATTAGAACTAAAACGAGTTCTAAGAAAACGGAAGTTACTCTGACTTTGCAAAAAGATATCCGCTTTCGGAAAAAACAGGAAAAGGACTTTGCTCTCGGATGCCTTAAAATTGCGACGCGATGTGCTTGGCAAAAAATATAATAATTAAATTTTGCTTTGCTAAATCCTTCCTTCGTATTCATATATGGTTAGGTGGTTATCCTCTGCTGTATAATTAAATCATTTGAATGAAGAACTAACTAAGCCATGAGCAGCTATGTCCTCTGCTGCTGAAGCTCCTTTTCTCGAATTTTCCATCCATTCTCCAATTTGCAAAATTCATACAAGGTCGCTCGTTGCTGTAACTGCGTTGTTCATGTATTTCGATGTTACAGCGTTATTCAGGGAAAACCGGATGCAAGTTTGCAATGAAATAAATTAAAATATTCACCAGTTTGCCTTTTTTGCTGTACGTATGTAAGTAAGCTTGCTGCTGGTGACTTTGATTGTGAAATATTTGTTTGTAGATGTCAATTTGGAGGTCTATTGGGATTTTGGGATTTAATTTTGTAATTTGCTTAAAAGTTAGTGACTTCAACTTGAGTTCATGTTTTTGTTTGTATAAATTACTTTATGTTCTTTTTTGTTCTATACAGTTCTGTAGTCCTTGCTTGATGAAAATTAGCAAAATACAGAGATAGAGCCTTGTCAATGAATTTAACCGCGTTCAAGATGAGCCACCACTACAGCAAAAGGTTATTGTGCCTTACACATGGAAGCAACGCTGATGTTTAAGGCAATACTAATTTCTCGCTTCATTCACTCGGAAAACGTGGCACTTTAAATACACTCCATTATGTAAAAAAACAAAGTTGGAAGTTATTTTTAATGAATTTATTTTATAATTTGCTTACAATTTACAACTTACAACCAAGGCAGAGTAGTCAGCAATTTAGCATTTATTCAACATTTATCGCAACTGCCACCACATTCAAAGTTACTCCATTTAACCACAAATTGAAAAAATTTAAAAACAAATGCTTAAGCTTTGTGTAGGGAGAAGAAGAACGAGGATATTACATTATTCATGAATTATCGAAATACATTTGACCTAAACTAAACACTTTGGCATTCATTCTCATTCAGAACTCAAAAATGATAAAGTGCAAAAATGACAATATTGCGTAAAAATAATATTTTAATACTTAAGATCATTATTAAATTATTCCGAAGATTTTTTTTGTGGTGTTGCCCTCATTCTATCAAAAACAAAAAAATCCGCACTCTTTGTCGTTGCTCTTGATGATGATAATGATTCGATGATCATCGAGCCAGCCGCAGCTGTGAGCTCACTTAACGTAATTTAGCGTTCTTATACATATTATGTAAAACATATTGAGCAAATTGAGGTAGGCAAAGGCACTCATTCTCTCTCACACACACGCATTGCTTGTAAAAAACACAGTAGCTGAGCAAACACGCAATCTACAACAATAATAAAAAAGTGGTTCGTTCGCTCTTTTTCTTCTCATTCTCTGCTTTGATCTGCCATTAAATAAAATCATGTCGCTCGCTCGCCGATCGTTTGGGCAGCAGCTCTAGTTCGTCCCTCATCAATCGTCCTAAAAGGAGAGCTTTTTTTTATTTCGACAGTAAAATATTTAATATACGATATAGCGATAGACATGCATATTTTATAGTTTGATGGGAAGGTTATTCTCAATCTCATTCATTTCATAAGGCAAGGCCTTCTTCTCATTCATATTTCGAGGAAATTGGCTTCCGATTGTTAAGGTAGCACGTGGCAAACATCCCAACACGTGCCTTTATCTGACCAAAGATTTTTTTTATCATTTTGGTTTTCTGGAATTTAATTTAAAACTTGATTTTCAACAAAAATATTTATTTTGTGGAAAGATTCCATTCATTCGCTTTATTAAAATGCGTGGGTGTAATTGAAGTTGACTAAACACTGGAGGAAGTTTTCTTAGGTTAACGAAAACAATAAAGAATAGATTTTATTTGGTTTGTGTTTGTATTGTCTGATTTGATTAAATTAGATCTGTCTTTCTTCCTTCCAATTCCAGTCTCCATTCTCTTATTCTAATTCAATTCTCTGCTGATATTTAAAGAAAAAGGAAAACGAGAGATGGAATGGAAAGGAAAGAGCAATGAATGACGTTGACATTTTTTCCTAAAAAGCATTGCTTAGGCATTTTATTAGGTAAGGCAGACAAACTTTAGTCCTTTTCTTAGTTTGCGGTGACGGCAGTGGTTGTGGAGGTGGATGTGAATTTGATTGATTGAACTGAAACAGGAGAGCTGCTAAATAGCAAATAGCAAAGCTCTAATCCAAAAAAAGGGATTCGAATAACCTTTTATCGAATTAACTGCTTTACAAAGAGCTTAAAAAGCTCAAGAAGAAAAGAAGAAAAAAAACGTTCATTCCCATTCATTCCATTCTACAATCTATTTAGCACCAACCATAAGAATTTCAGACCTCATTTAGTTGCTCACGCATGAAAAAAATGTGTGACATTTACCTGTAAAAATCTAATAAAGTCTACAAACGACGGAGAAAAAGGAGGAGGAGGGGGAGTGTAAAAAACTCGTGCAGCTCTAAAACTTCTATAAAAATTCGCTTATATTAGATATAAAATAATGAAATGAAAACTTATAAAGCTTAATATGAACGTAAAAAGGCTAAATGATAAGCCACAAATTGTACTAGACTTGTTCTAGAGGAGTATAGCGTCTAGCTGGCTAGCGTACTTACATAAAATGGCCTTTCATTATATCACACTCTAGATCATTCACAAAATCAACTTCTTGAATTTACTCGCTCGCTCGCTTGCCTCCTCTTGCTTGTAACGTAACTTTTCATGTGTATTAACTTGTAACGGCAAACGATGTCCGCTTACTCCTTCTCGCTCCAAACAGCAGAATTTTTGTAGAGCAAAAAGCTAACCTATAGGAGCAGGACAGAAACAGGAGAATTTTTATTAATACGCTTTTAAGGAAACACAAACTAAGAATGCCTTTACACAACACGAGTAACGTACAAACTGATGTTGATTGACGATGAAGCCCATATTACTATTACTTTACTACTATGCATGCACTTTAGTTTGCTTAACGCTTGTACAGATATTTAAAAGCAAAAATGTCTAGATTTCTAAAGGAAAAACGAAAATGATAAACTGCACATTAGCACGAAAGCTCTCTAGTAAAGAACTACTCCACTCCACTCCAAAAAAAACAGCGAAGAGGCAGAACAGCCACAGCACTACAGTAGTGGTGCATGGCAGCCACTTACTCATTCATTCTCTGGTTCATTTTTTGCTTCTGATTTTTGGTGCAGTAGCACCGTAAGCGTAGTAGCGTAGCAGCTGAAGCCCGAAGCAGCAGTGGACGGTCATCATAATCATCATCATCATCATCATCGTCCGCGTTTTCCTACTATTCATCATCATTCATTTCAGTTCATTGCTCATTGCCGTAATAAAAATGAATTAGTGTTGGTAAATTGCTACTAAATCTATATTATTATTATACTACTGGTTCAGTTGCTTGAATTGGTTTGCGTTGATGCTTTGATATTTAATTCTTTTTCTTAATGAAATGAAATGAAATTTGCTTTTGGGATTTAATCTGAACTCAAATAAATTAATGAAAAATGAAATGAAAACGAAATTAAATGAGCTTTGATTTCAGATTTCAAAGAGCCGAATTTCATTTCGTTTCAATTTGTGTTTTTTACAAAGTTAAAAAGGAGAGCATAATATAAGCTTGAACTAAAATGTAAAGCGAATGTAAATTAAAAAAATGTTTTCATGTTTTTTCTTGCCTTCGGCTACAAAAAAATTGGAATTGGATGGAAGGAATGATGGAATAAAATTGAAATGAAGCAAAAACAAAGTCAACACTTTTCTTTACTTTACTTTACACCAACTTTGTTTTCGTTCCAAAGTTTATTATTACCTGCGTGAAGTGGAGAGCTTTTGGAGATTGCGTTACGTTACGTTCGTGTTACGTTCTCAGTGTAAATATTTGCGGAACCTCTTTCGACTCATTCAAATGAAAAAGAAGGTGAGAGAGGGAGAGAGTGATGGGATGGAAGAATAGAACAAAAAATAAGTTCAATGCCAAAGCCAAGTCGTATCGCATCGTCGTATTGCAAACAAACTTCTTCATTCGCTATTCTCCATTCAACAAGAACCTTTTAAAAAAAGTTGAAGTTTGAAGTTGAAGCTTCACACACACAAACACACTCACAAACGTAACTCACGTTCACGTAACGCTCGAATAATAATAGAAAGAGAGCTCCCCTACCAATTTACGTAATCCTTTCAGACTAATAGCAATAATTACATTATGTGGAAAGGAAAGGGAGAAAGAGGAGGAAAGAGGTGGGTGGGAGGAAAGGAAACTCTAACTCGGGAGCTGTAAGCTCATTACTTTACTGCCACTCACTCATTCTTCGAAGGCTACTATAACTTTCAACTTCAGCTTCACTTTTTTATACATACATACTTACCCACTACTCCACTTCACTCCTCCAGTTGTTTACTCCAACTTTAACTCTTCCAACTCCAGAAAATAATATTATGGAGTGAAGGAATGGAGTGAGTGAGTGAGTGAAGTCAACTCAAGAGCACTACTCCAAAAAACTAGCGAGACTCGAGAGAGTCATGGCCAGACCAGTAGGAATTCAAAACCCAAAACCGACCTTTTTACTCACTTCCTCCGTTCCATCGTTCCTCTTCTTNAGAGAGTCATGGCCAGACCAGTAGGAATTCAAAACCCAAAACCGACCTTTTTACTCACTTCCTCCGTTCCATCGTTCCTCTTCTTTCATCTTCCTCTTCTTCTTTTAGAAAGTAAATAGGAGCAAAAGAAAAGCTTTGGTCATACGAGCGGGAGGAAAATAAGCTTTACTAGATTTTCTCACTTTCAAATCAACTCGTGCATTGCGGGAAGCAAAAAAAATCGCCAGTGTATTTTGTAGTAGTCCATCAAATTATATAAAAGGAGCTCTGCTCGTGCTCATGCAAACGCAAGCAAAATACTTGAAAAATAACGACGATAAAGCTTTAAAGCTCCCTCCAGGAGGAAATGCACGGAAAGTAAAGGAAAAGAGAACACGAGTACGATTCTCAGGCAAAGACTCACTGAATAGAAACGTACGTATGTACGTACTTATGTAAAATACTTTAAAAATAACGACGATAAAGCTTTAAAGCTCCCTCCAGGAGGAAATGAACGGAAAGTAAAGGAAAAGAGAACACGAGTACGATTCTCAGGCAAAGACTCACTGAATAGAAACGTACGTATGTACGTACTTATGTGCGGATAAGGATTGAACGGAAACGGGTAAAATGTCAAAGAGTCCTCTTAAATTTTTTTTTCTCTCTCTCTTCTCTCCTGTTCGTCTCCCCTACATAATAACACATCATGAGCTGACAGTTCTAGTCCGAACCGAATTTAGTTTACCAACACCACCACCACAACCTACACAAAATCCCTAACCCAACACTTTCGACTTCCATACAAGGAAACTTTCCCAACTGCAACTTACTCCTACCGAAATTCTGCTACTTTACATCATCTCCGTAATAAGTTGGCAGGACTTAGCTCTTCTTCTCCCATAACCATAATTCCATTTAATATTTAAATTCCCATTTTGCTTGTCATTTTGATGGAAGACCAGCGAAACATTTTATGCTCGTTCCCACTGCAAAAGTAGGTTTTTGGCTTCTCCCTTTTTCTCTTTCTCTTGAATTCTGCTAACCCAAAAAATGAATACATAAAATACAGAAGAAGAAGAAGTGGAAGAAGAAGTGGAAATAAAATAAAATTATTTTGTTTCTTCTTTGCCCGTCAGCTCATACGTACACACACACATACATAGCGTAATAGAATTCTCCTTTTTCCCAGAATACAGAAAAAGCCTAAAAACCTAAAACGGAAGGAGAAGAATTTTCACTTCATTGCAGTATTTCCAGTGGACTTGCTTTCTTATTTCCCTCTGCCAAGCCAAGCCAAACTGGACCGGCTTCACGTTTACGTTGTACAAAAACAAGCAAATATCGTAGTACTTAATTCATAGCAGTAGCAAACAGTAGCAAACTAAAGCAACCAAGCATAATAATAATATGGCAGAAGTAACATTATTAGAGAAAAGGAGTCTCTATCTAAAAATTAGAGCATTGACTTGACTTTTGCTACTTTTTGTTCTTCTTCTTCTCCTTTTCTTCGTCGTCGTCGTAATCGTAAATACGTCTCATAAAACTGTACCTATTTTTTCCTTCCTCCTCAAAAATATTACCCTATCCTTTCGACTTTCGACAAGTTGGAAGAAGAAGAAGAAGAGGAAAAGGAGGAATCTAACAAGCAACAAACAAATTCGTTCATAAAGTAGCAAACTAAATGGCTAATGCTTAATGCATGCAAGAAAAGGATCTAAAGAAGAAGAAGAAGAGGAACTCATTTCAGCTGTCATCCTTCATTGCTTCTTCCCACTCTCTCTCTCTCTAATACAGCCCAAGTCTCACTTTAAATGTCTCTTAGTTTGTAGCTTTCACTCCCTACAGTTTTCCCAAAAAGCCTTGTCATTATTCATTTTCTTCCAGGAATTTTATAATATTTTTGCTATGCTATGCTATGCATGATAAATATTTTCTTTAAAGAGATATTTATTTACGACCAACGTTCTCTTCTCGTTATAAATGACTTATAAGGAGAAACCTGTGAAGAAGAAGAAGAAGGTAAGAAATGAAATTTGAAAGCACAAAGAGAAAACGGAGAAAGTAAGAAAGTTGCCCTTGGCTGGTTGGCTGGATAAAAGAAAGTTTTTTTCTTGTAAGAGAGAGAAGTCGCAGCGGAACAGGGAACATGGAACATCCCTCTTCCTCCTTCTTTTTTATAATAGAATACAAAATATAATATAATGGGATGATGATGATGAAGATGATAGAGAGAGATGAAAAGTTTTCTTTCTTCCTACTTTCTTTTTTTTGCTTTTCTCTAGTCAAAATATTTTCACAGAAGAAGAAGAAGAAAAAGAAGGATGACGACGTTGTTGTTGTTGAGGATGTTGTTGATGATGATGAGAAAGAAGATCAGAAAGCAAAATACTTTCATTTTTTTCTTGGAATAAAAAGGAAGGGAAAGGAAAGAAAGAAAAGTGAAGAAGCCAAGCCAGAAAAAGAAAATTGTGTTTTGAGTGGGAAGCTCATAATTTAAATGGTAAAGAGATAGAAATGTACACAGTAGCTTTTTCTATCCTTCTTGGAAAAAGTGGAAGAAAAGAGGAAAAAGAAAGTAGAGAAAGCATCTGTGCAACTTTCACTGCTTTCACCAATCTTCTGTAATAATAATAAACACTTTGCTTTCATACCAGAGCCATCATAAAAGTAATATGATGTTGCACAAAAAATATCCAAGCTAAGAAAATTCTGGACGGCTGGCTGGCAGGACGGACGGTGAAAGAACGGACGTAGGCTATGCTATGACGACAACGTTACACTTTTACTAAAATGATTTCACTTGGGTTTAGGTAGTAAAAATATTTTTGCGGGGGAGAAGCAGAAGGTAGAAAAATGGAAAGGAAGTGAAAGTGAAGTCAACTTTTATAGTCCAATCCACGTCTACCCATTTACCTTACATTTATTTCACGTGGAAATATTTCCCTACTTCCTGTTAGACTCTTTCGTGTCTTTCTTTCCCGGGACGAAAGTTAAGAGAAAGTTAAGAGAAAGAAGAATAAAGAAAGTAAATAGGAGCGACTGGAGACCAGACCATAATAATTTCGCATTCCATTGCATGACAATGTCCTAACCTACACGACGCTCAGAATTTTTTATCAATCTTTTCCGTTCTTTTCAAGAAAATTCCAAGCATGATGTGATGTACATACGTGAGCTTGTCTTCTTCTTCTTCTTCTTCTTCTTCCTTTTGAGAATGTGCCATGATGTCAGGCAGGAAAATATGGATTTTCTTTCCTCTCTTCCTTTCTTCTGGGCCTAGTCATTCATTTCCCCGGATGATGTACGTAATGGAATTTCTTAGGAAGAAAGCGATGAGATGCGATGACAAAAAGAAAGCGGAAAGAATATTTTCTTTATCGTATGAGAAGAGAAGAGACGAAAATGCATTTTTTATGGGAGAAGTTCTTCTTCTTCCCCAAAAATAAATTGTGTCTTTTACGTATTGACAGCCACTTTTTATTCCTTAGAGAAAAGATTTAGCAGAAGAAGCTTCTTCGTCTTCTTGCGAAAATAAATTCATTCGATGACACTGTTTTTGTGTCATCCTTTTATGGAGCAAAAAAATGAATGGAAAGTGAAAGCAAAAGGAAAGCAGAGCAGGACAAAAATGGGTCCGTTGAAGCTTGAAGCTTCAATGATGGGATGAAGTGGAGAAAAGATGCCACACAAACAATTTTATTATATTTTTCATTATTCTCCTTCTCTTTTCACTTCTTTCCACATTTTCTGCAATGTCCCTACAAAACATAATAATATTTCATGTTGCAAAAAAAGAGAAAGCAAGAGAAAGTACAAAGAAAAAAATGGAAGAGGGCAAAGCAATAATGCAATGAAATGCACTGCAATGACGACGACGGTCGACGACAAAAAAAACAGGAAAATACTTAAGCTTTCTGGAGCCAAAGAATGAAAGTAAAATGGACGGAAAAGCTTTTCTAAATTGTTCTAGTCCCATTTCCCCCGTTTTAAAAACGATCGCGTATAAAATCACCATCTTCCTCCTTGTCCTCATCATAAACGTTTTTTCTCTTTGGTTGAAGAAATTTGAAATAAAATGAAATGTGAAATGGGAGACATCGACCGCTGAAGAGAGAATGCTTTACACTGTCACAAAATCTGTCGTTGTCGTCCTTCTTCTTCTCATTCTTCACCACCAACATCAGCCTCATGCCATCGCATCGCCACAGTTAAGCAGCATCACGTCATTTTTTTTCTGACGATCCTAAATCAAACAAAAAAACTTTTTCTGTTATTTTTCTTCTGCTGCTGTTGGTGCTGTTGGTGAACTTTCCGTCATTTTTCTCTTCTTAAAATGGAATAAAAAAGTGAAAGTTTTTTTCAGTTCTGAAGGGAGACGAACTTTTATACGAGCGAGGAAGAGAACGAAAGAGAAAGGCGAATAACCATTTCATATCGGATTACGACCAGTCCATAAAATATTTGCATTTTTTTCTTCAACTTTTTTTCTTTCTTTTACTCACTCTCCAGAGTGTAAGCAAAAAAATGTGTTACTAAAATAGTGAAAGCAAAAGGACGAGGGCAGTTGAGAGAAAGTGGAGGAATGCGAGAGAAAATTTTGTGGAAGGAAAGGAAAGTACCGCATCACGAATAAGTTTAGATATATTATTATATTCATCAGAGTAAATACATTTCTTCTCAACTCAACTCACCCACTCCACTTTACTCCACTTCAGCTTAAAGAACGGAATGGAATGAAACTTTTTTTCCTTGCAGCAAATACGATAGAATAGAGAAAGTTCTGTACTGTTGGAAAGTAAAGTGAAAGTAAAGCGGAGTTTTGGTTCTGTACAGCAGCATAGATTTTTTCTCTTTTCCTTCTTTTCATGAAAATATAAAGTTAAAGTAAGATGGAATGAGTGCGTGGACTTCTCCTACTTCTTCTTCTTCTGCTGCTGTTTGTCCGTTCTCGAGCTCAGTTTTACTATAGACTTGCTTTCTCCCGGATGGGCTCTGGCTCTGGAGAGAGGAAAAAAAATTGAGTTCCCTTTTTTTTATTCGCTCGTTCAGTACGGCTCTCTCGTGGTCTTGTGATAGTTATAGTGAAACGTGGTGGTGGTG